>CAUYUJ010016593.1:95000-97500 GCA_963575745.1 Prorocentrum cordatum
CGTCGCAGACGCTTTCTCGCGCCCTCTTCTGTCGCGGCGATGCGCGTTGCGGGATTGCGAACTGCGCGTCTCCAAACGAGGAGCTGGCGCCTCGCTCGCGGCGCCCCCGAGAAACGACGGGGGCGTCGGCCCAGTCGCCGCCGGTGAGACTCTTCGCCGCTTGGCGGGGGAATGCCCCTGCAAGGGGGCCGCCCGCGACCGCCCGGCGCTCCTCCAGATCGGCGCGCCTGTCCCTGGGGTCGCGGAGGCGGCCGTCCACGCGGGCAGAGAATGGTTCGCGCGCAACCAGGGCAACATAGTAAAAGCTTGCGCGAAGCTGGACCGCTCGAGCGCGTTCAACACGTTGGACTGACGGCCATCCTCAAAACAGTACGCGAGGACTTTCTGGCGCTGGCACCGTGGACGGATTGGCGCTGCGGGGGCCCCATCGCTGCTCTTCCCGGGCAAACAGGCGCTGCGTTCCGAGTGCGGGGTCCAGCAGGGCGACCCAATCAGCGCGCTTCTCTTCTCATTGACACTCCAACGCTGCGCTCAGACGGCGCGCCGCAGCCTCCTGGAGCTCGCCCGGGACGCTCGCCTCGAACTCGCGTTCTGCCACTTGGACGATGCATGCTTGCGGGCGACAGACGGGCCATGGCTGGTTTCCTGCACTCCGTCGTGGCGGGGTTCGCCGCGGTGGGCCTCAACCTTGGGGCTGGGCCAGGCAAGTGCGAGCTGCGGCGGGGGCAGACAGCAACGTGTCCGCGGTCGACTTCCCCTTCGGCTTCCGACTGCGCACCGACGGCTGCTTCGAACTCCTCGGCGCGCCCATCGGGCGCGACGACTTCTGCCGCCGGCGCAAGCTGAAACCCGTGAGGAAGGCCGCGTACCTCTTGGACGCGCTGGCCAGCCTGGGGAACGCGCAATTGGGTGCACCTTCTGCAGCAGCGCGCCTCCTACTGCAATGCCGCTGACGGCGCCGCCGTCCGCCCTCGCGGATGCCCTCCTGGCGATTGACTCCGCTGTCCGCTCCTGGCTGGGGTAGCAGGCCAGCGCCCCCCCCGCAGGGGGCCCCTGGGCACAAGCGCAGCCGAAGCTCAACAGAGGCGGCCCGGGGTCACGCTCCGCCGAGCAGCACTCGCCGGCGGGTAACCTCTCGAGCCAAGAACAACGAGCTCCCAGTCCATGGCGAACGAACAACGACGACGCGGGCGATGCCAAGGCCCTGACCGCGGCGCTCCAGGCCCACAGCGCCAGCTTGCCAAAGGCAGACGCGCCCCTCGCTTCGACCGCGAGGCGCACTCAAACCAGAAGACCCTCTCGGACAAAGTCGACGACGCCACGCGCGCAGCCCTCTGGGGCCGCCCCTCGCCCGCGACGCGCGCCCACCTCGCCCCAATGACCGCGCTGGGCGCCAGCGCGCTCCTGCAGGCGCCGCCTTCCGAGGCACTCGGCGCAGCGGCCTCGCGTAATCTGATGCACATCGGGATCGAGCGGCGGCTCTGGGCCCAGCAAATGGACGAGAAGGCGTTCTGCCCAGCGCGCGGGGAAGTCACGGGCGCGCGCTGCGGCAACGCCCTGACGTGCGCCTGGCAGGGCGACCGCACGCGCCACCAAAACAAGCTCCACAAAGGCGCATTCTACGACGCCCGGACGGCGGGATTCTCGGGGGCGGAGCTGCAAAGATCCGGACTGTTGCCGCCGCAGGGGCGTGGCGAGGAGCCAAGCGCCCCCGACAACGACGGCCCCCGGCCAGCGGGCGTCCACGTCCCCCGGTGGCGCGGCGGGTTCCCCGCCGCCATGGAGTTCGCCGTTACTTACGTCGGGCCTGCGCGCGGACCTCTTCGCCCACTCCGCCGCGGGCCCAGGCGCTGCCCTCGCCAGGTACAAGGAGCACAAGAGGCAACGCCAGGGCGCAGCGCAAACCTGCGGCGACGCCGAAGACGCCTTCATCCCGATGGTGGTGGAGGCGCACGGCGGAAGCTAGGGCTGCGAGGCGTGGCGCGCGTTCGCCGCGCCGCGCAAGCCAACCGCGCTGCCGACGCGCGCGGGGAAGAGGTCGCCAGCGTGGCGGACAGAATGGCTCATCGACGCACAATCTCGACCTCAGAAAGAGGACGCGCGGGCCATTCTACAGCGGCTGCACCAGTCGCGGCCGGGGGCGACGGAGGCCCGACAGGCCGGTGCGTCGGAGGCGCAGGCGGCGGCGGCGGCCGGCGCCGCCGAGGACGACGAGACTGAGGAGGAAGAGGAAGAGGAAGAGGAGGAGGAGGAGGAGGAGGAGGAGGAGGAGGAGGACGAGGATAATGAGGAGGACGAGGAGAGGAGGAGGAGGAGGAGGAGGAGGAGGAGGAGGAGGAGGAGGAGGAGGAAGGCGAGGAGGAAAACGACGCCGAGACCATGAGGTGACAGAGCAACGCAGGGGGATCCCTGAGGAGGCAGCCTGGAGGTGGACGAGGCGAGGCAGGGGGCTGTCGCGTGAGGAGCAACAGGGGCGGCGGCTGGCGCCGAAGTGGACGAC
>CAUYUJ010016593.1:100000-107500 GCA_963575745.1 Prorocentrum cordatum
TGCTCGTCCTCCCCACATCCCTCCTCCTCCTCCTTCTCCTCCCTCCTCCCTCCTCCCTCCTCCCGCCTCCTCCCGCCTCCTCCCGCCTCCTCCTGCCGTCTCCTCCTCCTCCTCCTCCTCCTCCTCCTCCTCCTCCTCTTCCCTCCTACTCCTTTTGGTAGCCTTGTCCTCTGTCACCTCTCATGGTCTCGACGTCCTCCTCCTCCTCGTTCTCCTCCCGTCCCTCCTCCTCCTCCTCCTCCTCCTCCTGCTCCTCCTCTTCCTCCTCCTCCTCCTCTCCTCCTCCGCCTCCTCCTCCTCCTCCTCCTCCTCCTCCTCCTCCTCCTCCTCCTCCTCCTCTTGCTCGTCCTCCTCCCCGTTCTGCCTCGCCGGCGCCCGACAACGACGACGACCACGACCAGAGCACCGCGGCTGCATGCCCCTCCGGCTCCGGGCTGGCGCCGCCGCGGCCACGCCGCGGGCGGCGCCCCCTCGACCGCGCCAGCCCCCCCGCACCATCCCCGGACCTCCCAGACCTCGGGAGCCGCGTTTCTGTTCGCGGCTGGAGGCCGCCCAAAGGGGGCCGAAAAAGCGATGGGGTCTCGGTGGGACGCGGACGCATCGCGCGTCGCGGTGGCCTCGGCGATGCGACCGCGACGTCGGCGAGGCATCGGTGACGTCGGCGTGGAGAGCATCGGGCCCCACATCAGGCCGCAGCGCCGTGGCATCGGCCATGCGGCGGGGTCCCATTTTCTCAGGCTCCATTTGCGGAAGGCCTGAACCTGCGTGGCTTCCCCGAGGCCTGCTCTTCATCCCGAGCATCAGGTCGGATAATTATGTCCTCCTGCAGGTGGATTTTTGTACGAAAAACAGAGATAGCCAAAAGAGACTCAAAAAGAGCCAAGAAAGAATCAACAAACATCGGCCCGGACTATTTTTGGAATATGTTTGAATATTCCTCCTGTAGAGGGACGTGCACCAGGTCCGGGCCCCGGGGACTCCCCAGGCTCGGGTCGAGCGAAGGGGTGGGAGTGAGGCCAACCCGTAATCAAAGAATGCGCAGTAAGGATGTAAGAGCCTTCGAGGGCCACGCTCACACTTTTCGAGCGAGGCTGGCCGCCGAAAGCCGCTAAAGGATGGGGCCGAAGGGGCATGGATGCCGGGGTGCCCTTGCGAAGGGTGGCCATCCTCACCATGCGGGTTGTGACTGTAGCAACGCGCGGGGGGGGTGCACATCAGCTCACGAGGCTGCTTTCCGCGGCGCCTTCCGGCGCTGGGAGGCGCCAGCGCATTGAGAGGGAAGCGCCCGGCAGCGGGGCTGAGACCGGCGGCGCGCAGCAGCCTTCGCCCTCCCCCGCCCCCCCTCCTCCTCCTCCTCCTCCTCCTCCTCCTCCTCCTCCTCCTCCTCCTCCTCCTCCTCCTCCTCCTCCTCCTCCTCCTCCTCCTCCTCCTCCTCCTCCTCCTCCTTCCTGTCCGTCCGACCCCAGAGGGAGGGGGCCGGGAATCGCCGGGGTGTTGGCGAGCCGTGGCCAGAGGCACGTGCGCGGACGAGGGGGGGGGCCAAGGAATGCCCTGCACGAAGAGGATGGGGCAAGGAAGGCCGGGACTCGGCTGCACGCAACGACCGACCCCAGGTAGGAGTGACCTCTGTTGGCGGCGCGCAGAGGGGGGTAGGGGGAGGGGGGAAGGCTTCTCAGAAGGGCTGCTTCTTGGAAGGCGCAGGCCTTACATCTACAGACAAGGCCCACGCCTTCCAAGAAGCAGGGGTGCTTCTAAGAAGCCTTCCCCCCTCCCCCTACCCCTCTCTGCGCGTGGCCGACCTCTGGTGCGCGGCTTTTGGGGGCCCGCGGGGGTGGGGGGCCAAGCACAGGCGCGCAAGACGTCACTGCCGCCTCGCGCTCGGCGATCGGGGGACCCCGGTGGGCCCGCACCAAAACTCACTCTGGCGAAAGGTCAATATGGTCCCTGGAAGTCTCGACCGTTTCCTCCAGACCTGTTTTGCATCCTGGGTCCTTTTCTGATGTTCCCGGGGCCCAGCGAGGGCCCCTCGAGGCCCAAGACAACCCAAAACCTCGCGCCCTGATCCTCTCACGACGCGACCATGCGTCCTGTCCCCCTGGAGTTTCCGAGTGGACCAGAAGTTTGGAGCCCAGTCGCCGGTTCCGAACCACGTTAGCTGCTGGGTGTCCTGCCCATCCTTCTGTGCCAGTTTCGGGCGTGCAGACACACACACATATCCGACTGTGTGTTTGCTCTCCAACCGCGGGCGTCCTTGACCACTTCCCCCCTGGTCCCCAGCTCGGAGAGGCATCGTGGACGTCCGCGCTAGATGTGGACACTCGAGGAAAAAGAACAATGAACATACACCGATTTTGGCCAGGTCCATCCTGAGCCCAAGATCGGTGCATACGCCCTCCCGCCTTGGCCAGGAAGGCATGTGCACCGATCCTGGGGCCAAGGATGGGCCTGGCCAGGACTGGTGCATGTGCATAGTTCTCTTCGCCCGAGACACGCGGTGGCAAGCGCCTCTCCCCCCTCGGACACGGGACGAGCCGGACAAGAGCTGCCCAGCGCCAACAAGCTTCCCTGCGCGCCTGGGTCCTGGATCCCCTGAGGGGCAACGTTGGGGGGGGGAGCGGGCTGATGGGGGTTGAAGGATGAAAAAACGATCAGACCCTGGGTTACAAGTGCGTGGCCTGTAAACCTCCTGGGAACCCCCAAAGCCTAGAGCCGCCAGGACGCGGCACATCACGCAGGGTTTACCCTGTCAGCCCCCAGGAGTTTCAGCGCACAGCGCCCGATGGGGGGGCGACCTCGACCTGGCATCGGCGATACATCGCCGATAGATCGGACCCCTGCGCGCCTGGGTTCCCCTGAGGGGCAACGTTTGGGGGGGAGCGGGCTGGTGGGGGGGCGACCTCGACCTGGCACTGGCGATACATCGCCGACAGATCGGCGACGGGCCCCCGATGCCCAGACCGCGCGCTCCTGGGCGGCGTGGGCGATCGGGCCCCCCGCGGCCACCAAATGTGCGACTGGGGGCCGAGGCATCCCCCCCGCCCTGAGCCGCTCCCCGCGAGCGTCGCCCCGGAGGGGGCGGAGGGCATGCGGGGCCCTCAGAATTCTGGTTGCCCGAAACGGTGCGATGGCAGACCGTGCGGTGACCTCGAAATCCCCCAGAACCTCACCGCACGGTCCGTCACCGCACGGTTTTGGGACCCCGGAGGCCCCAGTCGCCCGAGACATCCTCGGAGAACGACCCGAGTCCCAAAACCGAGCGGTGACCCCGCATCCCCACCGACTCACCACACGGTGTGGCCACCACCCTTTTTGGGGGCCCCCGAAGAGTACACCCTTTGAAGAAGGAGCAACTGCCTGGAGAGGTGGTTGCTTTGGCCAGGGCCGAGGAATCGGCCATTCCTCGAGTCCATCGGCGCTGCTGCCCTTCCCATCCGCCCCCTCCGCCGCTGGAAGCGGTGCGGAGGGCGCCTAGTGAGGGAGTTCGCAGGTGGCCGCGGGGCACTCGCCCATCCTGTGGGCGCGGCGGGGAACAAACACCTCCCGAGTCGTTTCCTCACGGTCCTGGGACCTCCTGCCATCGCTCGGACGTGCATGTCTCGGCTTCGCGCGGGTATTGTTTCGCGAGGCGATCCAGGATGCTCCTCCTCGACGGTCCTCGCCGAGGAACAAACAAGCACACGCCCGAGCGATGCCACGGCCCGGTGCGGGCCTCCAGAGGAGGCCGACAGCGACAAAGCGCATCCGCCCCGATGCTTCCAATGCGCTGGATCTCTGGGACTCCGCCGAGGAGGAGGAGGAGGAGGAGGGGGAGGAGGAGGGGGAGGGGGGCAGCGTCCTCGAGCTTCTCCTTCACGCCGTCGAGCTGGTCGGTCACGCCCTTGATGCCGCCCTGCGACTCCTCCGCCGCCGCTCCGCCCGCCGAGGCGCCAGGGAAGGGGGAAGGGGGGGGGCGCGGGGGCGGGGGAGGAAGCACTGCGCGTCCCCCCCCCGTCCTCTGCCTGCCCCACCCTTTTCCTTCTCCCTCCCTCTTGCCCGCTCCTGCCCCTCCTCCGCCTCCTCTCCACCTCCTCTCGTGCCCCCCCCCTTCCGCGCTATCCTCCGCCTCCTAGTCCCCCCCCTTCTCGCCGTACTCCGCCTGTTTCCTCCTTCCTCCTTCCTCTAACCCTCCAGAGGGAAGAGGAAAGGTGCGGAAAGGAAGGGAAGGAAGGATTCCATCCGCCCCTCCCCCTTCCCCCCTCTCCATCCCCTATCCTCATGGAAAACCCCAACCTGTCGCACCCTGGGACTTGATGGTATGGCGATGCGGTCGATTAGCTAAAGACTCCCCCACCACTGATGACCCTTGAACATGCCATTCCAGACACCAGCGTAGAAGAATGGAGCGCGAACCGCCGCGCACATTCGTGTCACAACGCTTGCAACAGTCACATTGATGGAGGGCGGCTCCAAGGCGACTATCGCCTGAGCACCGCTCACATTCTTCTGCGAAGCTCGCGGGAACTGTAAAACGGTTGGAGAGGTCGGCGTAGTTTCAAGAATGGGGCTGTCGCCTTGGAGCCGCGCACACCCGCCTCAAAGGCTTGCCGCCACAAAAGAAGGGATGGGGGACGGCTCCTTCTCAGAACGTTTGTTTTGTCTATCGCTTGGAGCTGCCAAACAAATTCAACGACTGGGGTTAGGTCGGGCATGCCCCCCTACCAGCGGAATGTTGACTAACAATGAAAATAGCCAAGACATGCTCAAACATAGTCAAAAAGATGATGCAATATTCGTCCCCATTATTTGTTTGGCTATCTTTGAATCTTCTTCCTGTAGAAGGACCACGCGCGACTTCAGACTAGGGGTTTGGACCTGTGTGCGACAGCTGCATGGCTGCAGCCGGGGCACTCGCTCGAGAGATTCTTCGGTCAATCGTTACACTGCGGCGAGCGTACACTTAGGTCGGGCATGTCCTCCTACAGGGGGACTTTGGACGAAACATAAAATAGCAAAAATGCTCAAATATAGGCAACAACAAGCGTCCCCAGACTATGTGTGTTGACTGTGTTTGAATATTCCTCCTGTAGAGGGACAGGCCCGACTTAAGTGTGTACGCTCGTGCAAGAACTTCACGGATGGGGGCGGCCTCGCGTTGAGCCCGGACTCTTGCTGGACATCTCGCGGTCCTCTGCGTCAGCGGCGTCCTCCTGCTCCCGCTCCTCGCGGTCCCCTGCCGAACCCCAGTCCTCCTCCTGATACTTGTGCTCCCCAGATCCGCCTCCCCCTCGACTGGTCGTCCCCAGAGCTCACCCTAAAGCGCCCCCCCTCCCGCCCGTCTCCATCCACCTTATTCCTAAACACCCCCTCCTCGTCGTACAGTGTCGCGCCACGTGTCCTCAGGGAGGGCTGGGCATCTCGCCTGAGATACCCTCGCGGTTTGCGACTCTGAGGCTTGACGTGCCCAACGAATGCACGGACGGACCACACATCGTTAAACAAAAATGGACCTTCGCATGAACCATTGAAGCAAATTCTACGGACGGATACCGGCAGGCTCTCAAAATCTGGCTCTCGTCTTCGAGTTGCGCAGCTTCGTCTAACAATAAAACAAGTGGACGGATGGGGCACAGGTTGTTTTCAACATGCTGCTCTCGCCTTGGAGCAGCACGCATTTTCCCCCGCATTCCCTACCACTGGACTAATGGAGGATGGCGATGCTTCCGCATGCGAGTCTGCCCTCAGACCTCTTTATTGTTGCGGTTCCAGAAACCAAGGCTGTGCAACAGTTGGGAAACTCCAACATGGGGCAATCGTGTGATACATCCTCTGGTTTGGTGGCCAGATGAGTGGGCGTGTGGCAAGCCTCTTAGCAGGCTGCACGCATTGATGGCGTTGTTGTATATACATGTGTATATATATATATGAATACACATGTATACGTTGAATATAGGTCGGAGGTTGGGGGGAGAGATCGAAGTGGAACGGAGAGCCCACCTACCGGGAAATCGATTTCGGTTTCGTGTTCGTGCGTGCCGCGCGTGCGGGCGAGGCGAAGCTGCGTGGGCGGGCGAGAGGAAAGTCTCCTGTGGCTGAGACGCGGCCGGACCAAATGATTGTGTCCCGGGCGTCCGGTGGCCCACGGTGTCCCGCCGGTGTCCGATGATGATGATGATGATGATGATGATGATGGTGATGATGGTGATGATGGAGATGACGATAATGATGATGATGACGGTGATGTTGATGATGATGATGTTGATGTTGTGGTTGGTGATGTTGATGTTGATGATGATGTTCATTGTGAGACCGATTGGGAGATCGATTGTGAGATCCCTTGTGATATCGATAGTGAGATTGAATGTGAGATTGATTGGGAGATCGATAGTGAGATCGATTGTGAGATCGATCGTCAGATCGATTGTGAGATCGATGGTGAGATCGATTGTGAGATCCTTTGTGAAATCGATATTGATATCGATGGTGCGACAGAATAAGGGATCGATTGAGAAACCGATTGTGAGATCGATCGAATGAGATCGATAGTGATATCGATCGTGAGATCGATAGTGAGACCGAATGTGAGATCGATTGTGAGATCCATTGTGATATCGATCGTCAGAACAACAATCGCCACTGTTGCCCATTGTTGGCCCCCTCTCCCCCCCAACCTCCTTATCACCCGCAGGGTGGTCATATAGGTATGTATGGAAAAAACAGGGCTGTCTCCTAGCACTGGCGGCGCGCACAAGGGGAGAGCGGGAAGGGGGCAAGGCTTCTCAGAAGGAGGCTGCTTCTTAGAAGGCGCTGGCCCTACATCTCCAGACCAGGGGTGAGCCCCAGCGGCGGTGTCCACATGCGTCTCCCCCCACCCAACACAGCGCTTCCTGGCTCCATAGGGAGCTCCACCTATGGCCCCAGTGGCGGTGTCCACATGCGTCTCCCCCACCCAGCACAGCGTTTCGTGGCCACACAGGGAGCTCCACCGAAGGCCCCAGTGGCGGTGTCCACATGCGCCTCCCCCATCCAGCACAGCGCTCCGTGGCCCCAGATGGAGCCCAACCTAAGGTTGTAGTGGCGGTGTCCACATGGGTCCCCGCACAACTGAATATGATTGGGTCGTTCGCCAGGCGAATTCCAAACCATCCTGTGGTGTTGGATCCTCGTTTTGAGGAGACGGTCCCCGAGTTCCTTCCCTCCTTCCGTCCCTCCTTTCTCCTCCCCCTCCTCCCTCCTCCCATCCCTGCCTCTGTCCTGCGCATGTCCTCAGCGTTTCGTGGCTCCAGTGGCGGTGACCACATGCGTCTCCCCCACCCGGCACAGCGCCTCGTGGCTCCATAGGGAGCTCCACCTGAAGTCCCAGTGGCGGTGTCCACATGCGTCTCCCCGGCTCAGCACAGCGCTTCGTGGCCGCATAGGAGCTCCACCTAAAGCCCCAATGGCGGTGCCCACATGCGTCCCCCCCAAGCGGCACAGCGTTGTGTGGCCACATAGGGAACTCCACCTGAGGTCCCAGTGGCGGTG
>CAUYUJ010016593.1:112500-127500 GCA_963575745.1 Prorocentrum cordatum
CGGCGGTTGACAAACCTCCCTTTAGTAAACCTCCCCTTAGTGAAAACGGCCTGGGACCGAAACCGACGGACCTGGACCCGCAAAAAGGACGGCCGCGACGCCCTTCCGCGAGCCGAACATGGCCAGTTCCTTCATCGACGTCTCAGGGTAGGAGGTCTACCCGCCCTCCGACAGTTCATCCTCGCTCCCCTGACTCCTCGGCTGGCCTGCCGCCCGGGGCAGCTGCAAGGCCACCGCGCGTCCCTGCCCACGGGGCCACAGCGCCCCTGCTCGCGGGGCAGGGCCACCTCGCGCCCCCCCCAGAGAACGAGGAGCCACGGATCCAGGCAGCAGGGAGGCCCCTCCTGGCGCGCTCGGCCGCCGCGAGGGGGAGGGAGAGGCGGAGCGCCAAGGTGAGGGGCAACGGTAGGGGGGGATAGGCAGAGGGGGGGGTGCATCGACCTGGAATCGGCGATGCATCGTCGGTAGATCGGCGATGGGCCCCCGCTCGTGCATCCGCACCTTCCTGGGCGGGGTGGGGCATTCGGGCCCCTATCGGCGCCCAATCGGCGATTGGGTGTCGATGCGTCCCCCCCTGTGCGGCATAGGAGGAGGAGGAGGAGGAGGAGGAGGAGGAGGAGGAGGAGGAGGAGGAGGAGGAGGAGGAGGAGGAGGAGACAGGCATAGGCTATGCCCATCCCCCCCGATCGTTGCCCCCGACAAGAGGGCTGCGCCCCGAGAATGGCGGGTCCGGGCGACGGCCCGGCTGGCGCCCAGGCTGCGGCCGCGGCTGAGTTTGTGGGGGCCCGGGGCCGCCCCCGCGGGGCCCCCGCGGAGGCGGCCTCGGATCTGGGATCGTGGATGTCAGGGCAATGGACACCCTAACGGCCCCATCATTGGATTTCGAGCGTGTGCGTAAATATTGGATAACTGTACAACAACACATGTTTCAAACATGCTTGCTTGCACTGGTTAAGCATGTGTAGCATTCTTTAGGCATCTGGAACAATGTTTGACAACATGCCTCCTCTCCATCGATCGTCTTCCACAAATCTGGGAGGTTCGAGGGATGAGAACTTTGTGGGCGTCTGGGGCTCTTTGTGGACCTTGGGGGGCCTCCTGAGATCTGCTGAGGTATCCCCATCTGCAGGGCGATGGGGAAGCATGTGGCTCCTTCAGTCCTGCCCACGGCCGCACAACCGTGGACCCTCCAGACACACTGTGGTGCCCCCGTCACCAAGCCGCGGCACCAGTGAGGAATACTCTCTGTCGCCAACCACTGAAAGCCCAAGCCAATCATGGCAGCGCGACGAGACGGCTCTGTGAGACCTATTCCTTCTCCTCCTCTTCCTCCTCCTTCTCCTCCTCCTCCTCCTCCTTCCTCTCCCCCTGCTGCACCCTCGCGGGCGTGAAGAAAAACACCTCGCCACTCCGGTTCCATCACAACCCACCGAACTTCCTGGACGTCTCTACTACGCTGGGGGTCGGCGGAATGGCGTCAACCACTTGAACCTTGGATACGCTCTGTCACCCACCACGAGGAACCCAAGCAACTCATGGCGCCGCAACGCGACGGCTCCCCCGAATGTACAGATCGCGTGGAACGGCGCCAATGGCAAGCTGGATGAGGTTGCGAGCGCGTGCGCGCACAGTCCGGCGCCTTGCCCGCGACCTTCTCCTTGATGCCCTCCGCGTTCTTGTCAACCTTTTCTTTCACGCCCTCGGCCAAGGTGGGCGGGGGTGGCCGTGATCATCGGGCCAAGCGGCTGGGCGAGGAAAGAGAAACGAGAAACGAGGCTGACGATGGGGGAGGCGGGGGAGAGGGAGGAGGAGGAGGGGAAGGAGGAGAAGGAAGAGGAGGAGGAGGAGGAGGAGGAGGAGGAGGGGGAGGAGGAGGAAGGGAGGAACAGGAGTAGGAAGAGGAGGGGGAGGGGGAGGAAGCGGAGGAGGAGGAGGAGGCGGAAGAGGAGGAGGAGGAGGAGGAGGAGGAGGAGGAGGAGGACGACGGGCAGGGCGACGCAGAGGCCGAGCAGTGTCCACCTTCTCTGACCTTCTCCGCGCAAGCCTGCCACGATGGTTGTCCTGC
This sequence comes from Prorocentrum cordatum, assembly GCA_963575745.1. NCBI lineage: Eukaryota > Dinophyceae > Prorocentrales > Prorocentraceae > Prorocentrum > Prorocentrum cordatum. The sequence goes on from CAUYUJ010016593.1 coordinate 114,566, forward strand.
TGTCTGGCGGATTGGTACAGTGAAAACGTATATTAACGTCGGGAGGTAAGGACACAAGACCCTTGGAGGCCGAAGTTATGATTGTTTGGGCGGCGGGCGACAAGAAAACCTAGTGGAAACGGCAAAGGACGTGCCGCACAGGCAACGTCCTTACTGTGCGCGTTGACTGTGCTGGCGCTGCCACCTGAACAGGCGCACCTCAAGGGAAAGGGCGCACCCACGGGGAAGAAGCGTGCGAGGGGCGTCCCGCTTCGCTTGCCTTCCGTCGCTCGTCTGCCATGTCGTGTCAGTGGGCGCCATGGGCGCAAGTTGAAAACATGTAAGTGGTGTGCCGAAGTGGAGGGGAACCGCCTTGGACGCACCACCTGGGTCCTCAAATAAAGCTCGACATGGGGCCATGAAGCGCGTGTAGGGTGTGCCGGCATTGGCGGGGAGCCTCATGCGAACATATGTGAACGCACATGCTGGGGCCTTGTGGACACGAAGCGCGCGAGGGGTGTGCCGAATAAGTGGGGTGACGCTATGCGGGGCCTTGGGGCCACGGGGCGTGTGACGGGTGCGCTGACATTGGTGCGGGGCCGCGTGTGAGCACTGCCGCTGGTCCATGTGGGGCCACGACGAGCGCGAGGGGTTTGCCGATATGAGGGCAGAGGCGGGGGCAGCGTGAGGAAGGAGTGGGCGCGGGGCGCTCTGTCTTCAGAGCGAGGGCCCAACACCACAGGACTGCTGGGACAACAAAAGTGTTGCTCCAGCGCGCTGCCGCCTGGAACCAAACATTCATCCGCTTGTACCTCGTGTGGGCCAGTGCTCGGTGCTTGCTCGAGATCGGTCGAAAAAGCCCGATCGACATCGGTCCTGGGATATCCCCGTGCCCCATCCTGACGCTCACGGTCGGGCATCGTCACGCCGCGGCGAAATCATCCTCCCCCCACTGCTCCCCCCCTCCTCCTTCTGCCGCCGCAGCCCCAGCGCCCGTCCACCGTTGGGACGAGTGTTCACTGGGGCAGCCGTGTGAGGAACGCATGTCCGGGTCCGGCAACAGCCTTCGCGCCCCCGTCGGGGCCGAGGCGATGAACCACGGAGGACTCTCATCCAGTCCACCACCCTCCACGACACAAGGAGGCCAGGCCTTGAGTGCCCAGGCAACCGAACGCCAAAAAACCGAAGGGACGCAGCCACGCGAGACGAAGCGAAACCGAGGCTGAATAACAAGTCCGCATGAAACGTTCGGCAAAATCACACATTCCAATGCAAGGGACGTCCCGCGTGCAATTTCGACCGAACCATATAAATTCACTCACTCACATAAAACGCAGCGGGGAAGAGGAAGAGACGGGGAAGAAGGAGGATGAAGGGCGCTAGGGGATGAGGAGCGCAGACGCAGCCAAAAAAGGCCACGCTGCCGCGCTGGAGCGTCGCCGCCACATGCTGGTAGCACACGTCGATGACGGACGACCGCTCGCGCTCCGAACGGCCACTGGCGAAGGCCGCCTCCTCCTCCTTTCTCCTCCTCCTCCTCCACTTTATTCTGCTCTCCTCCTCCTCCTCCTCCCGAGGCACCCGAAGGTTTTTACTCCTTTGCCAGCCATATTAGCAAGCCAAGCGCGGTGGCGGCCCGCAAACATTAGGAACGTCCGGGTCGGCGGCACCGGCCAGGGGCCATAACGATAAGTAATGAAGCAACACAAGGACATGATCATCCCCGATTCGAGCCTGCCGTCGTCGCCGTAGTCGTCGCATTTGTCGTCATCCTCATCCCGCTCCTCCTCCGCCTCCTCCTACTAGGCCCTGTCGTCGTCCTGATGATCACCAAACTATCGTGCTTTTCCCGTTTGCCACCTCCTTCCAAATTAAAGCCCCTCATCTTTAAAACTCACCACTTTGCAGATACATCTAGCACGACTAACGCGACATCCTCACTGTCTCTCCCTCTCTCTCTCCCTCTCTTCACGTTATCCACCCCACTTCCCCGCAAGCACCGCCTGCCAATCGCTCGGCCAGGCATGTCGGTAAGGCAGGCCGGACTTTTCGCCCGGTGCCCCCTGGTGGCGTATATCGTTGAGGTTGGACGCTTCCAAGCAACACACTTTTTCGTCAGCGGCGAGGCGGGGAACACCGCTCCAACGAGAAGCTAGACAGGGGCACTAACTAGCGAATTGGCCGGCGGGCAAAGAAGGGGGGGGGACGGCCGAGAGGAGAAGAAGGGATGCTCGGACGTCGAAGAGTTACTTCCCGGCGACACAGGGCGTGTTCAAAATGTGGCCAGGTCCTTCGCGCCGCGCGCGTCGATCACTAACATTGCATTTTGTCATTGAGATCTGCTATGTGGGTGAAGTGCCCAGGCTTTCGGACTGCGGCTCTCACCTCAGCGCTGCGCAGGTTCGTCCTGGAAACTTCCAGCAACTGCACCAGGTGGAGGACATGCCGTTTTCAAGATGCTGCTCTCGACCCAGAGTCGCACACAAAGGTTTGTCGGATTTTCCAATACTCAAGCGGTTGCAGAACGGCTAACATATGGCTCGCGCGGGAAAACTTATCGTTGCTGCGGCTCCCGACCCCAATGACGTGGAAATGTTGCACGGATGGAGCTCGGCTCTTGTGCAACATGGGGACCTCGTCTGACACATCCCCGACATATATGGCCAGATGTGTCAGTTTGTAGCGTAAGTTTCCGCCCTTGCTGCACGGACAGATGGCAATCATTACAGGTGGGACTGCCACCGGTCAGATCCTTCAACGTGGTGACCCGACCTCTGCGATTATCATCCGAGCAAAGGGGCCGAACGGTCATTCACTATCCCTGGGTGCGTGGCTGCAGTGGGACTCCGCAGCGCGGCTTCTGCTTGTTGTTGGTGTTGGTGCTGTTGCTGCTGTTATTGTTACGTTGCTTTGCGTAAATGTTGTCTTCGACCCCCCCGCAAATCATCCGCGACCCACCCGCGACCTGCCCCGCGACCTACCCCGCGACCCACCCGTGACTTACCTGGGACCCACCCAGCGACCCACCCGCGACCCCAAAGCGAACCACCTGCGACCCGCCCGCGGCCTACCCGCGACCCACGCGCGACCCGGCCAGCGACCCAGCGGCGACCCACCCACATTGCTTCCACCAAAAATCTACGCCGTCGGTGGGCTCGTTGTATAATTTGTGAAAATTAAGCGCCTGCGACGAGCTTTTTGTAGAATAATCGCCGCCTGCGGCGAGCTCTTTGTATAAGTTGTGCAAAGATTAGGCGTTTGCGGAGTAGCGCTCTTTGGACTCGTCGTTATCGTTAAGCGCAACGTGCTGAGGAAGAGAGACAGAGAGAGGAGGGGGATGACAGAGCCATAACCCCCAGAGGCGACCCTAAGGGCCCCCCCCCAGCCCTTCGCCCCCTCCATGAGGAGGGCGGGAAGGGGCCGACTCAAACTGCGGGGTGGTTTCTGGCTGTCGCTCAACCCCAGCGCGATGTATAGCTGCGGACAAGGCCCGCGCGCGAGCGATGTCTCGCGCCAACCTCGAGGCGCCTAAATTCTCCCGGCCTTTGCGAGTGATGGGAAGGCACTCTCGAACAAGCTGGCGGCCATCCGCAGTGGCCGTCCGAGCTCATCTAACGCAAAGATACAAGCCATGCGAGTCCCAGCGGGCCATGGAGTGGGATCCACGAAGAACGGCCCCGCGCACCTCCACGGGGCCCCGAGCCTGGAGGGCCACATCCCTGGGAAATCAGCCAGGACGTTTGACGCGCAACTAGTCCTGCAGACCACAGGGGCGTCCTTGGACGAGAGAGACCCCCACTTACAGCGACGAGAAGCCCTGCCTGCCGCCTCAAAGCGGTGGGCGGGATTCCGAACAGCGCCCTTTATTTTGGAGCCCCTCCTGGGCACCGCAGGACCAACGGAGGCTTTGGCCAAGGGGTCCCCACGAGGATCGGCAGCGGCCGCGTCGGCCAAGGCCCTCCGGGCCCTGCGCCGCACCAGGGCCGCGGTGACGTCCCAGAGATCAGTCTTGGGTTCCGAGCCGACCAGACTGAGGGACCATGCCCAGGATGCTGCCTCCACGGCCGCTTCGTCAGCCAGCCTGTTGCCAACCGCCAGAAATTTCCCATGATCACTTAGTTCGGGATTGTCCTCCGCGACGCGCGATGGGGGTCCATGCAGCGCTGGCGGAGCCCCCCCTCTGCCGTCCACGGCGGTTTTAATCGTGAGCCAAATTTCCGAATTAGCGCCAGCGATGTTCCAAGACCTCCCCAGCCCCCAACCCGACAACAAAGGGAAATGATCGGTGGCGTGAACGATGGGTCCTGAGGTCTGCTCCGCGGCCAAGGCGAAAGCCTACAGCTGAGATCGAGGCACGGTCTGCCTTCGGCCTCGCAGGACGTCCGACCCCCCCCCTGGACCCCCCAGGAGCCCGGACCGTCTGAAACGGTACCATCGAATCACAACACCAGCCGAGCCGCACCGACCCCTCCTAAGGTCGGCAGAAAACTCGCCTCCTGAACCATCTCCGAAGACGAAGACCGCTTCGGAGTCTCTGGGAACCGAGCAGTCACGGAGGCTCTGGGATAGGAGGGAAAAGCCAGAGAGCTCAGGATCGGGGTCGGGAGAAAAAGAAAAAAACTGGATGCGCGAGCTCCACGGGAGGGGCCACTCGGAGCCACAAGGCAGGGTTGACCTCTGAATCCGCAAGGGCCTGGGGCACCAGAGAATCACTGCTGGTGTAACCAGCGCGACCTACACTACACTTTCAGAGCAAAATTCTGTGGAGCAAACTCTCCTCATCCTGAACATTGCGTGGGCGCTTCTTTTTCTCAGGAGGGCCCAGCGGGTACTGGCGCTCCCTCGTCCACTGTGCGCCAGTGGTGACGCGCGCCTTCAGGCCGAACTGGTCGAGCTCGCCAGACTTCGCGACGCGGTCCAGCCCGCACCTGGCCCAAATGACGTCTGCACCACGAAACATATCCTCCCCAGCTTCATGAGCAGCGGCCTTCGCCCAAAGTTGTGTCCGAAAATCCTCGACGAGCTTATCCAATACCTCGAAGACATCGAACCCCTCGGCCTCGAAGTTGGGCAACCTTGGGGTTGGAACATCGAATGTCTCCCATGCGCCTTCTGACGGCCGTAGCCAATGTGTAGCGGAACGCGGCTGCCGTCCTGCGTCAGGGATGGCGGCGATCAACGCCGACGGCGGTCCTTTGACCACAGACCATCTTCGACTGCCTGCACCCACCAACATGCCGAGCACTGCAGGCCACGCTAGCTCAACGCGCGAATGGATGCTGGCATCACTTTTCCAAAAAACAAAATCCGCCGACCCTGTCAGCCTGTGTGAAGGGCTTGTCCGTTCAAGCCGACATCTCCGCCGATCGTTGGTCGTCGTCTCTGTCGTCCCCTTTCCCTGCCTCCCCCTTTCCCTGGGCTCATCGACGCCCCCACTTTCCCAGGGGCCTCCTCAGCGCGCCAGCCAAAGCGAAGTTGAGCAACGTCGTAATTGAGTCGAGGGGAAGCCCGTTCCCTTCGATCCCTCCCCCGCCAAGGGGGGGGTCCCCGGGGGGGTTCCCGGGAGGGAGCCCAACAAAAAAACCCAAGACGGACTGGCCAGGAGTGCCCCAAGAGGCCCCAAAAACAGTCCAATATAACCGCATGCCGATGATAATAAAGGGACCCCCCCCTTCAGTGTTTAGAGTTGATTATCGTCGCCCTATACAAAATTCAAATTGGGCGGCGAGCGCTGAGGCCGAACTTCATTATCACCTCGAAACGCTATGTTGAGATAGCAACATCAAGCGATGTTGATATAGCAACATCAAGCGAAGCGATCACACTTTTTCAGGATGTGTCAAGCGAAACCAATAATTTTGGGAGGCAGACTCAAACGAAACGAGCAATGTTCTTATTATTATTCTACTTTCCTCTTCTTCTTTTATATTTCTATCTGTCCTCACGCTCGCCTGAACTTTTTTATCCCTGGGGTTGATTATCCATGGAAAATGAAGCACATGAGTTACCCTATACGAGCACTTAAAACAATCAATGTTCATAAAGCGTTTGTAAATTAAAATTGATAGATTTGGAACTTTGGATTTTTCCTTTATTCGTCCTCTTCTTATTCTCCTCTTCTTCTTCTTTCTTATTATTATACTGTATTCTTCTTCTTTTATATTTCTCTCTGTCCCCACGCTCGCCTGAACTTTTTTATCTCTGGGGTTGATTATCCATGGAAATTGAGGCACATGAGCTACCCTACACGAGCACTTACAAACAACAATTTTCATGAGAGATAAGCCATTGTTGAGGATATTTCTATGAAAACTAAACGCCAAGGATGTCTCAAAACGTGCTCGGCTTGGTCTCCTCTTGATCATCTCTTACTTCGAGATTATGCTGAGGTCTGCTGGGCTACTTTTAGTATCTCTCCCTGAACCCCGAACTTTATTATCCCCTAGTGTGTATTCTCACGGGCATGAGGTTAACCTCGAATCGCCGAACGATTTGTTCAAAACGCCTTGAAGGCCTCCAGACGGCCCAAGAGGCCTGCAAAGCGCCCCAAGAGGCCTCCAGGACTCCAGGAACTTTCCCACGAGAGCCCCAATAGGCAAAAATCAAAGATTTCCCATGCGTTTTTGAAAAATGTTGGCGTTCTTGCCTCCTCCGCTTCCGACGCGCCAAGACGGCCCAGGAGGCCCCCAAGATCGCCCCGAGATGGCCCAAGAGGCCCCGAACAGGGTCCCCTAACGGCCGAAGAGGGCCCCAAGACGGCCCAAGACGCCTCCAAGACGGCCCCAAAAAAACCCAAGACGGTTCCAGGAGAGTGCCCACACAGGGGGACCCGAAAAGACATTTCGAGCTCTCAACCCCAAAAAGGCCCCCAAGAGGCCCCGAAGAAGCTCCAAGAGGCCCCAAGATGCTCCCGATGGGCCCCCAAACTGCCCCAAGACAGCCCAGGAGAGCCCCAAATTGCGCAGGAGGCCTCCAAGAGTGCCTCGAGACGGTGCAAGAGGAGCCCTGGACGGCCCAAGACGGCCTCAAGAGAACCCCAGGCTGTCCCAAGAAAGCCTTTGGCCTCCTCCTTTTCCTCCTCCTCCTCCTCCCCCTCCTCCTCCCCCCCCCCCCTTTGCTCCCCTTCCTGCTGCTCTCCTCTGCCTCCTTCTCCTCCTCTTGCTTCCCCTCCACCTCCACATCCTTCTCCCCCCTCCTCCTCCCTCATCCACCTCCTCCACCGTTCCTCCACCTCCCACTCATCCCCCCTGCCCCACCCTCGTTTTCATCTTCGTCGTTCTCAGGGTCGGCGGCGCCGGCCGTCAGGCCTTCGTGATACTCCGCAACCGGCGCACGACGAAACTCCAAGCCAGGGTTTTTGAGACCGCAGGTCAAAGGCCAATGACGCGTTGGGGCACCTGCATTTGGTGGGCCCCGTGCTCGGGCAGCGTGCTACTGGACGGCGTTAAGCCCTGCACCTGAAAACCATCAGAGCTTTGCGATAAAGCGCCTAGGGTCCACAAGCCATGGGTAGCACGACGAAGAGCAGCGCGGTGCCTCAACCTGGTAATTTGCAAAGCTCTCTGAACACCAGCAGTCCATCGAAGAGTCGATTTCTCCACCACCCTCCGACGGCCAGTTGCTGTGTCAACGCCGAGATCCACGCTACCCTGACAAAACTCCAGACGTCTGCTCTGGCGTCGTAAAACATCTGCCACTTCGCGGCCATCTTGGGAGCTCGAGACGACAATGACCAACTTATCAGAAATTATGAGCCGGCGCGAACGAGTTCCCTCGCACAACGACTGCGTGGAATATTAAAAATTCATCCTTGACCACCCGCCTCGAGCCCTTATTCCTAGCAGCCGTGTTACCGATGGAGGCCCAAAAGGTGGCAAAACCAGCCCCGTGGTGGGCAGTCTGAAGCAGCGGGTACAAGAAAGTCTTGGCCACATGTGGAGAGCCAGCCACTGAGGACGTCGTGGAATAGATGGGACCGGCAGCTCCAAACTGGCCTCGAAGGTACCGTGGCACCGCGCAAATCTGAACCTCCAGCAACACCACAATCGGAGGAAACTCCAGCGCTAGAGTCGCTTCCGATAGCAGCACCCATGCCACACATCCATAGAACTTCTCGAAGTCAAGCAGCCCCGTAACAGCCGACATGCCAAGAAACGCTGCTGTCGCGTCGAGCAGCGCACGTAAAAACGCTGCGCGCAAGGCACTGCCGCCTGCCCCGAAAGCTTCCAATCCATCTGACCATGAGGAGGTACTGCCGTATCGAATGCGACTTCATATATTCGCAGTCTCAGGTAGCAAACCTATGGCCCGCTCGCCACCCTTGGGCTTCGGTCGCAAAAGCTCCAATCGAGCGCATCAGCTGCGCGGGCCAAATACGTGCAGTTTCGATGTCTTCCGATAGCTGCCTGAACTCCAAACGCCCCTCGGGGGGAAATCTTTGGATGTCTTGAGGTGTGAGGGCGTCCACTCTCGATGCCTTTGCGGGTGACCTCCTGACGACATCATCTACTTTTTCCCGGTCAAAGAGAGATGTGGATCGTCCGACGCCTGCCGTCGTTAAGCGAGCCGTGGTCTGCAAGATTTCGTCAAACATGTCCACAACATCCGTCCACAACTCCCAGCTGCTGCGCTCGTGCCATCTGGCCGGATGGTCAGCCAGCGCTGTCCCTCCGACAAGGTGGGTGTGCAACTGGGGCAGGCATCTTGACCGTAGTGTGCAACCTGCCGGGCTCGTTCTTTCACTGCGTCCTGGCCTAGGAGACGAACTCACTGCGGCGCTTGCCCATTGCCTTGCCCTGGGCTGGAGCTGCAAGCCCCTCGGCGAGTGAAGCGCAATCTTCCAGTTCGGCTTCCGAGGAACTGACAGCTGCGCTGGCCCATCGTAACCGGCGCGCGCGGTCCTCAGCCGCGCGATTGCCGAAGTACTCAACAACGCCGAGGTGCTCCACCTCCCGGCGCCGCGCCTGGAAGTGACCTAGGCCTGCCGCCTGTTGAATAGGATCTCTACCACGTCGGCGAAGTGCTGAGCATCCTTTTTAGCTGGCGCGGGCTAAGCCCCACCATTCCGCGAAACCATCGACCGTGCGCGCTCGCCCGGGCGCTGCTTTGGACCCCTGCCGCGGGCCCTGCTGAGCCCCGCCTGCGCTTGAGGGGCCCGTGGCGACTGGTGATGGCGTCATTTGTCTTAAAGACCCACCTGGGATAGACGGCCGTGACCGCGCCCAGTCCAGTGCATTCGGCTGCCCCCGGGAATGGCGAAACCGCGGCGACTCAACCTCAACGCGCGCAAGAAACTGCCTGGCCGTTGCAAGCCAAAATGCTGCAGGGCCATGAAAGGTCGGGGCTTCTTCAGCTGCTTCAGCGGGCTGTCTCTCCTCGCGGAGAGCGTCGAACTCCAGCCTCAAAGGCCTCGTCGCGCAAGGCGGCCCCGCGCGCGGCCGAAGTCTCGGCGCGTTGCTTGGGCCGCTTGCCGCCGGGGTCGGCTGCCCCCTTCGGTCGCAAGGCCGGCGGAAGAGGCTCGGCATGTTGGAGACGCTGATGCCGCTGCTTCCTGGCGGGCCCTCTGTCGTCAAGCTAGAGCCCGCAATGGGCATTGCAGGGGACTTCGACGAACCCCCGAAGCTCGAAGTTGCTTTCGGTGCCTGCCTGATCCAGCGCATGATCGATCAAGGGCCCCCCGGCCGATTTATCGCGCGTCGCATTGCAGTTGGATGGCGCAAGGACCTCTCCTCCGAGACGGTCTGGCCAGCCAGACTTGCGCAAATCCTGCGGAGCCACATTTCAATCGCCCAATCTGACCCAGGGTTCGGCCAGACTGCCCGCAGAAGCTGCGGCCGCTGCTAAAGCTGCCCGCCCCTGCCGCCGACGCCAAATCCAAGCCAGAGGTGCAGCGCCAGCGCCTCGAGGTTGCCGGATGAGAGGCGCGGCGCCATGGCCGCGAAGCCTTCGGGGGGGTCGGCGGCGCGATTGGCCGGCGAATGCTGGCGCGCACCCTGGAAAGAAGTAGCAGCTTAATGCTTCCTGGCCATCGCGAGCTCGCCCCCTGGGGGCCTTCCTCTGCTTGTGGCCTCGCTGCCCGTGGCTGAACAATTCCAGCCGCCCTCGCGGGGCCCTGCTCAAGCTCGGAGCGGGGGGCTTCAGACTGGATGTGCGCCTCCACAAAGCACGGCGCATCGAAGGGGACCCGAGCTAAAAAACCGATGTGCTTGGGGCCCCCACTCAGCGCTGCTGCCGTCGAGAATTGGCACTGCGCCATCTTCTGCGGGTAAACGCCTGGGGGCCCGAGTCTCAATGGCAGGGGCCCCCCTGATGAGGGGGCGGTAGGTATATTTCCTCCAATGGCAGGAGTGCCCTCGTTAACCTCCACACTGCCGGCACCCCCGCCAATGTCGTCGAAAGGGTCGAGCTCAAGATGCGTCGAGGTGGCACCTTGATGAGGGCAATGCGCAGGCGTCGCGTCCATTGGCGACGCGACGGCGGCAGCGTTCGAGGAGCGCGCCGCCGCGGATCCTGAATGCGACCCCCCGAGTTCGCCGCGCTTGCTAAGCGATCTGGCGCCTCAGTGGCGACGCGAACCTGCCCATCCAACGGCGCGGGGCCTGAAAACTGAGCCGCGCCCCAAGGTGGCGACGCAGCAGGGGCGCTCGAGGAGCGTGCCCCTGCAGTTTCTGACCGCAGTCCCCCAGGGACCGCCATGCGTCCTGACGCCCCCGTGGCGACGGGTAGATCGGCAGGATTTGGAAGCATACGAAAAGAGAGCCGCCCGGAGCTCGCGTCTCTAGCCGCTGGCTCGGCGATGACATGGCGAGCAGAAAGCCGCTCGGGGGGTGCACTTCCCAGGCCGCCGGCTCGACTGAAACGCCAGCCCAGAGGCGCGCGCTTCTCTGGCCACTGACTCCGCAACCGAACAGCCTGGACTCGGCGATTGAGCCGCGCCCATGGGCGACGCGAAAGCAGGTGCAAACCGACCGGATTGAAATTCAGATCGCCGGCCGATGCCAACGGCGACGACGAAGCAACATTGCAGTGATCACTCGGACATCGGGGAGAGAACTCGACCCCCAGGAGTTTCGCGCAACTCATCCTGAATATGCGGTAAGGCTCGCCAGTGGCTCGCGATTGCTGCTGCCAAAGCGTGGGGGCCGTCAAGATCAGGCAGCGCTCCATGATGCTGCAAGGTGCCGCCCCTCTGTGGTCGGCCCCAGCTCCAGCTCTGAGATGGGTCGGCCATCACTGATCAGGCAAAATACTTCGCGCTGCGAACGGAGTTACAGGACCTCTGAGACATAGGCAACGAACCAGTCCATCCTGGATTGCTCGCCGCCATCGCTGCTGGTGAAGTCAGGAATCCACCTGGCTGCTCGCGAAGCCACCCCCTCAAGGAAACGTGTCTCCGCCTTCCCACATGGCAACTCGCATGGGGGTTCGCGCATCCCGGTGGGAGGAACATAGTCAATACCTGCCTCGACCACAATGTGAAAAGACAACTTTCCACGGCCTGAAAAATGCAGGCGGTCCTTGCACTTAAAGAGACGAACGTGCGGCATGCTCGTCGGTGATGGCAACCTCGGGGGCGCATTTATCGGAGGTTGCCCCCAACTCCCTGGTGTACTCCATGCGGGTCCAAGGTCTCGAAGCCCCCCCCCCCCCTGCAGCCACTGCTCGACGAAGTTGGCGCACGCGCGGGCCGACTCGAAGAACTCACGCGTCTGGCCACAGGCGCGGAAGACGTGATACGCCTTGCAAAGGCCGAGCGGAGCCGCCCAGAGGGATGCACATCTCTGGCCAGTGGATCCACCGCTGGGCATGCTGAAAGCCGCCTTGGGGAATGCACTTCCCAAGCCACTGGCGTTGTTCAACCACTTTCGGGCACCTCTTAGTGGGGGAAAACACAAGCAGACCCGCCCAGGGGCATGCACTTCTCAGGCCACTGGCTTTGGTAAGAGGCCACCATCTGACGCCAGTTCCTCAGCAGGGGTTCGAAAATCTGCCTCGTCATACGGCCATGGAGAACCTCCAAATAGAGGGTGGGCGGCGGGACGCCGTTCCTCCTTGCAGGGGAATCGGCGCCTTCATCTGCAGCGGCGGCAGCAGCTGCAGCCTCATCTCGCTTCTTCTGGGCGCGAACCGTGCTGGCTTGCTGCAGTGCCTCTGGGTCGGTGCCGTGGCCGTCGCTGCCCGCAGAGCCTGAGGAAGAAAAAAACACACCAGCGCCGATATCAACATTATCTTCACGACGTGCAGGCTTGGAGACACTGCCCTCTGATGGGGCAGCTTCGGAAGCACGAGCCGTCCCGACGCTATCCTCATCGGTGTCGCCTCGGCGCCGCTTGGCCTTGAGCCGCATGTGCATGAGGGCGAGATCGATCCTGAGGGTTGCGATCCGCTGGCACGTGGCGCCCAAGGCCGCGCCTACGGAGTAGTAGCAGTAGTAGTAGTGGCAGCAGCAATAATAGTAGTGCTAGAAGTAGTCGTAGTAGTAGTAGTAGTAGTAGCAGTAGTAGTAGTAGTAGTAATAGTAGTAGTAGTAGTAGTAGTAGTAGTAGTGGTAGTAGTAGTAGTAGCAGTAGTAGTAGTAGTAATAGTAGTAGTAGTAGTCGTAGTTGTAGTAGTAGTAACAGTAGCAGTGGTAGTAGTAGTAGTAGTAGTAGTAGTAGTGGTAGTAGTAGTAGTAGCAGCAGTAGTTGTAGTAGCAGCAATAGAAGTAGTAGTAGTAGTAGTAGTAGCAGTAGTAGTAGTAGTAATAGTAGTAGTAGTACTAGCCGTAGTCGTAGTCGTAGTAGTAGTAGTAGTAGTCGGAGTAGTAGTAGTAGTAGTAGTAGTAGTCGTAGTAGTAGTAGTAGTAGTAGTAGTAGTAGTAATAGCAACAACAATGGTAATACTAGTATTAATAGCCGTAGTCGTCGTGATAGTGATACTAGTCGTAGTAGTAGTAGTAGTAGTAGTAGTAGTAGTAG
>CAUYUJ010016593.1:132500-164661 GCA_963575745.1 Prorocentrum cordatum
GTTGCGACGAGAGGGCTCTCCAGGACGAGCAGCGGTGCCAAGATCTTACCCTCCTCCGACGCCCCGAGAAGCCGGCCGTGGCGACGAAGGCTCTCCAGGACGAGCAGCGGCGCCAAGATCTTCCCCTCCTCCGACTCCCCTCGAATGCGGCCGTGGCGGCGATGCCTGTCTGGGACGAGCAGGGTCTGCGCCACTCGGTCGGCGGCAACGCTCGGGGGCAGGGTGCCCTCAGCGCATTGCTCCGTCACGTTGCCCCCGACCTCCCTCGCGGGGAGCAGTGCCGCTGTTGCTGAGGTGCCGCGCCGAAGGTCCTCGGCCTGGCCGTGCTCGGCAGGGTGGAGGCTTAGGCAATCGGCGCGTCCTTCTTTGCGCAGTATGCCGGGGCTGGACCCCGCGTCCCCCGTTCATTCCTGTCGGGCTTGCCCCTCACAGGCACCTTGCTCCGCCTGATGGACTGGTCTAGTGTCGCCCTCGCTCAATTCCAGAAGGACACCATGGACGCGACGCCAGGTGGACCCATGCACGCCAACACCTGTGGCTCCTGGGATGGCCACGCTGGGTTCCAGAAGTAGCGGTGGCAGGGTGGACCTGGGCATCACGGGAACTGAAGGGGCGGACGCACCGACAAACCCATCGCCTTGGACTCTTTGGTACCTTCCGTGGTCCTCAGGGGCATTGCTTCCGAGGGTCCAGCCCTGGGCGTGCACTGTGCCTTCGGCATCGCCAGGATCGCGACTAACCCTCGCATAAACAGGTGAAGCCGTGCACGCCAATGCCTGAGGTTCCACCTGGGATGGCCACGCTAGGCACCAGCAGCTTCCCACGAGGCCTCCTGCAGCCCTCGGTTGGACCATCGTTGCCGACATGGCCTTCGGGTCCCCTGGCGCCGCTGGCCCCTGTGTCCTCCTTCTACCGCCAGATCGAAGTAAAGAGAGGCCGAACCAGGGACTCGACTAACCGTCGCACAGAGAGGTGGACCAATGCACACCGTAACGGATCACCAGCATGACTTTGGATGGCCACGCTGGGTTCCGACAAGATTGGCGGCGGCATGGGTCCCAGCCCCGTGCGCCCAATGGGTGCGGAGCTGCGCACACTGGGCTCGATCCCCTCCACGCCGTCGTCGACGGAACCCCCCTTCGGCGATCGATGGGCGATTGGGGATCGATGCGTCCCCCCCCCTATGCTTAGGCCGGGCATGTCCACCTACAAGGGATTTTGGGCGAAAAATGCAAAATAGGCCAACAATACCCCCCAATGGTAACAAAAATAATCGAAACATCGCCCCCTGACTATTGTTTGACTCTTTTTGGATTTTCCTCATGTAGAGGGACGGGCACGGCTTAAGCCCATCCCCCCCGCCCCCATCGTTGCCCCCGGAGTGGGGGCCGGCCGGCCGGGCCGGGGCGGGCCACGCCCGCCCCGGTCGCCTCGTCGGCGTTTCAGCAGGCGGCTGCCTCGGACGTGCCGCGCCCGCCGCGCAGCCCAAGACGCCCTTGGGGAGGGCCCCAGGCCCAGACCCCCCTCGAGCAATGTTTTTGTCTGTCTATATATATATATATATAATGAATGAACACATTATGACGGGTGCTTTTTAGCTGTTTCCGGCCCCTGGGGGCCCTCGCCGGGCCTCGGGACCGTCAGAAAACGGCTCAGGATGAGAAGCCAGTCCTGGGGAATGGGTCGAGACCGCTCGGGGTCGACGCTATGAACAAATCATGTTGTCGGGGGAGGGGTCAAGACGGCCCCCGAGGAACCCAAGGCGGCCCGAGGCATGCCCAGAACATCGCCGCGACGGCCTTGGGTGACCCACAGGACGGCCTTCGAGGAGGAGGAGGAGGAGGAGGAGGAGGAGGCGGCGGAGGAGAAACAATAGTCGGGGGCCCCATAGCCTGCCTGCGAAGTGGACGAGGTGGAGGAAGAGGCCCCCCCCCAGGCGGCAGCCCCAGGGCCGCCCCAGGCGCGCCCCCCGCGCGCCAAGCGGGGCTTCAGCGCCGACCCAAGAGCTCCATAACGAAGCATCCGAAGTCAATGTTCCCCTTTGTGGGCCCCGGAAACGGCAGGGCCGTTTTTTCACCGTTTCCAGAAAATGTCCCTTGAAAGTGGAAACGGCAAAACAACGGCGACCGGAAACGGCAAAAGAACGGCTCCAAGATTGGAACCGGAGCCGGAACGGGTCAACGGACGGCGACGGAATCGGTAAAAAAACGGCGTCGGAACCGGCAACAAAAACGGCAAAACGGAACCAGTAAAAAAACGGCCCTGTCGCTTCCAGGGCCCACTAAGATGTTCCCTGAGATCCGACGTAACGAAAAAACTGCAGCACCGTACCAAACCACGCCCGGGACCCCATCTTTCTGCATCGTTTTTCGAAGCGGATCGATCTGCGGGGGTCCTGGGGCCCGAGGTCATACGACCCCCCCCCGCTCGAAAACATCGAGACGCCAGGATCTCAGGGTTATGAATGTGTGCTGTGCTCCGAGGTGCTAAATTAAACTCCCGTGGGATGCCCAGCCCAACTCGGAGGGCGACGGGCGCACACTCCTTGGGCCGTCATGCGCGCACGGGGCGCCCACAGGCACGCGCCGCCAGAACCGGCGGCGCGCCAGGGGAAGGAAGGGAGGCAAAAGAGGGGCCGGCCTCCTGAAAAGGCGGTGGGGTTCCCCAGAAGTCTCCCCGCCCCTTCCGACAGATCTGTAAGGGACCGAACTTTATGCATCGACGCTTTTTTCCGGTCCCGCACTGAGATTCGCACAAGAAAACGGATTTTGGTATATACGGATCCTGGTGTATACATGTTTCGTTGTTTTCCCGGGACATCGGGGGAAAAAATATACACCACACTACCCCAGCGTCGTCCCCGACCCTCAAAGAGCCTTGGGATTGAAGAAACAGCCCGCCACTGGTAATGTATACGTTCTAATTTCCGATTTCCGAATCTTCTCCTCCGAATCCACTGAGAGCTCCTCAGAACGCGGGAGGACTTCGGAGCAATCCCGCCGCCTCGCGGGAAAGCCGGGTCCCTCTGCCTGCTCCCGTGGGCGCGCCGCCGGCAAAAAGCGTCCGGCCCCACTCCAGCGATGCTGAGGTAGGGGACCGAGATGAATACACCGACGCTTGTTCTGGCCCTGCACTGAAATTTGCACAGGAAGGCGGATCGTGGTGTATACGGGACCCTGGTGTGTACATGTTTAGGTGTTTCCCCGGGAAAACGGGGAAAAAAATGCACACCACACCACCCCGACGTTGTCCCCGACCCTCAAAAAGTCCAGGGACACAGAGACACCCTCACACATAGATATGTCTATATATATACACCTATACGACCACCCTGCGGGTGATAAGGAGGTGAGGGGGAAGGGGGAACCAACGTCTCACTCAATCGATCTCGCTATCGATCTCACAATCGATCTCACATTCGATCTCACTATCGATATCACTATCGATCTCGCTATCGATCTCACTATCGATCTCACAATCGATCTCACAATCGATCTCACATTCGGTCTCACATTCGGTCTCACTGTCGATCTCACTATCGATCTCACAATCGATCTCACAATCGATCTCACATTCGGTTTCACATTCGGTCTCACGATCCACCTCACAATCGATCTCATTATCGATTTTCACTCGGCAATTTTCACTCGGCACCATCATCATCATAATCATCATTACCATCATCATCTCACAATCGATCTGACTATCGATCTCACAATCGATCTCACTATCGATCTCACAATCGATCTCACATCCGGTCTCACTATCGATGTCACTATCGATCTCACAATCGACGTCATGATCATTATCATCAACAACACCCATCATCATCACCATCATCATCATCATCATCATCACCATCATCACATCACCACCATTCATCACCATCATCATCATCATCATCATCATCATCATCATCATCATCATCATCATCATCATCATCATCATCATCATCATCATCACCATCATCATCATCATCATCATCATCATAATCATCCACATCATCATCGGGACACCGACGGGACACCGACGGGACACCAGCGGGACACCGGCGGGACACCGCGCGCCACCGGCCGCCCGGAAGAGACACACTTGGTCCGGCCGCGCCTCAGCCACAGGGACACCGACGGGACACCAGCGGGACACCGGCAGGACACCGAGCGCCACCGGCCGCCCAGAAGAGACACATTCTGTCCGGCCGCGCCTCAGCCGCAGGGACACCGACGGGACACCAGCGGGACACCGGCGGGACACCGCGCGCCACCGGCCGCCCGGAAGAGACACATTTGGTCCGGCCGCGCCTCAGCCACAGGGACACCGACGGGACACCAGCGGGACACCGGCGGGACACCGCGCGCCACCGGCCGCCCGGAAGAGACACATTTGGTCCAGCCGCGCCTCAGCCACAGGAGACTTTCCTCTCGCCCGCCCACGCAGCTTCGCCTCGCCCGCGCGCACGGCACGCACGAACACGAAACCGAAATCGATTTCCCGGTAGGGGGGCTCTCCGTTCCACTTCGATCTCACCCCCTCACCTCCTATGTATATATATATATATATATAGTTCAGCGTATTACCACAACAACGCTTGTACTTAACGGCGTTACTTCTTTTGCAACGAAGTGGGCCTGGGTGTCGGTCCGGCAGGCATTTTGCCGCCCCGTCGCCGCTCGTCGCAGCCACTGTTTCTGGGCCTGGGAGTCGGCCGCCGCGCTCGTTGCCGCCCGTCGCCGCCGCCGCTGCTGGGCCCGTGTGTCGGTCGCCGCGTTCGTGGCCGCCCGTCGCCGCCGCTGCTTCTGGGCATGGGTGTCGGTCACCGCGCTCGTGACCGCCCGTCACCGCCCGTCGCCGCCAACCGTCGCCGCCGCATTCTAGTGGCAATGTTGGGTGTGCGAGCCCCGTGGATTGCACCAAGTCGGTTCCGCATAGATTGCACCACGTAGCTTGCACCAATCAGCCTGCACCACACCGATGACACCACATATATTACTTACCGTAGGTTGCACGATTTAGCTTGCCCCACATGGATTGCACCACACAGGGTGCACCACATGTGCTGCACAATATAGAATACAACTCGTAGAACACATAACGTAGTTTGCACCACGTAGATTGCACCACGAATGCCGCCCTCTCTGAAATCAGAATGGTCTCTACCAACCCCCCGAAGGCGGACTCATCCGCTCCCCCTCGAATGCTGCAACTGACATCTGATTTTGCCACATGGTTCATGATGCATCCGATCAACGTTCACTTTGTCGGCTGAACGCTCCGACCAATTGATCGCTCGCTGTCTGACGACAGTCCGTAGCGGCGCTCGCTCCAGAGAGAGAGAGAAGAGAGAGAGAGAGAGAGAGAGAAACAGAGGAAGAGAGAGAGAGAGAGAGAACGAGAGAGTGAGAAAGAACAAAACACATCAAGAAACAAGCAAGGGAAGAAACGGACGGGTGGAAGCGGAGGGGACGAAGCGGACCGTCTGGGTTCTTGAGCTTGTCTTCGAGCTTACCTCAGGCGAAGACGGGAGGGGGTGACGATCCGTGGTGTAATCAGCCTTCTCCTCATCATCATCATCATCCCCGTTCTCCTCCGTGTTTCTCCCCTCCAGCTCCCCAACTCCATAACTATTCCTCTCTATGCTCCTGCTTTCGCTACGACCGCTGCTGCTGTTCTTGCTGCTCAACGTTCCTCATCCCTCCTCCTGCCCCCTCCCCCGTCTCCTCATGCTCGTCCCCTCCTCACTGGTCCTCGTCGTCCGTCTCCTCAAGTTCGCTGATCATCGTCTTCCTCAGCACTGTCGTCTCATAAGTCTCCTCTCCTCGTGTGTCCTCCCCACAGCCCTCCTACTGATCCTCGTCCACGTCCTGTCCCGTTCCTCGTCTGCCTGCACATCCTCGTACTTCAGCTGCTTCTCCCAGTCTGTCCTTGCCCTGGTCGTCGTCGTCCTCCTCCTCCTCCTCATCCTGAGCATCCTCCTCACTACATCCACGCTTTTCATCTCCCCGCATCCTCCTCCTCCTCCATCCTCTGCTGCCTATTGTCCTCTCCCCCTTCCTCCCATCGCTCCTCTTCCCCAAAGCTCGACCGGCAGGGGCTTCAGCTTGCGACCGTTGGGGCTCCAACCAGCCATGCCGCCGAACCTCATGCGCGCCGCCCCCGCCTGCGTTGCTGGAGTGTGCGGGCAGCCGCGCCACAGCCTTGGACGAGGCTTAGGTCGGGCATGTCCGCCGACAGGCGGATTTTGGACGAAAAATAAAGAATAGCCCAAACCTACAGAAAAACATATGAGAAAACATCAAAACATCGTTCCCCGACCATTTGTTTTGCCTAGTTTTGAATATTTCTCCTGTAGGGAACAGGCCCGACTTAAGCCTTGGACCAGGCCCCTCCTGCTCTTTGCTGGCGGGGCTGCGGGCCGCTCGCTCCTGTCGCCCCGTGCAGGTGGCCGCAGCGGTGCGAGCAGCCCGGCGCCACGCTGCGCATCTGCCTCCTGCTGCATGTGCTTCGACGACGGCGACGGCGAGATGGAGGAGAGAATGCTGCCGCTCGTGCTCGTGAAGGCGCTCCCCGACATGCTTCTGTTAGCCAGAACATCCTTTACCAAACTTTTTCTGGATGGTTGTTTTTTTTGTTTGTGGCAGAGAGCTTGGCACGGCACGTTTCGTTGCCAATAGGTCGTCGCCGAATACTGGCCCCGGAGGAGGAGGAGACAAGTGAAACCAGATGCCAAAGGATACGAATTAGCCATAAAACGTATCACCCCGTGGCCTGCCAAACTGTTGTTGGACAGACCCGTATTGAATGGCCTCGACGGCCAAACCATAAATTCACCATGTCTTGCTACAGCAGCCGCTGCTGCAGCAGGGAGGCGACCGCACCACGGCCTCGGGTGCACCCCGCATGGCACTGCACGCGCCCGCAGACAGCACGACGCCCGCGCACGCCCCGGGAAGCCCCGCTGGGGGTGGGGGGGGTGCCTCCCGACGTGCCGAGGCTGCAGCTGCCGCCGAGCGCGCCCCTGCACAGTCCAGGGATGCCCTCGGCGACTTCGCCAGGGCGCCCCGACTGAGGGGCAACGATCGGGGGGGACTGGCATAGGGGGAAATACATCGACCTGGAGTCGATGATACATCGCCGATAGATCGGCGATGGGCCACCGATAGTGAATCCGCACCTTCCTGTGCAGGTTGGGGCTATCGGGCCCCTATCGGCGATCAATGGGCGATTCGGGGTCGATGCATCCCCCCCTATGCCGATCCCCCATCTATCACTGCCCCTGACCGACGCGCCCTCCGCCCACACGCCTGCCGCCGGCGCCGCCCTTTCTCGTGCTGTCAGCTGCCCCCCGGGGCGCTCGCTGTGCGGGTGGGCCGCCCACCTGGTCGCCTGCGCTGCCGGCTGGTTTCGCATGGAGGCAGATCGGGCCCAGGCTTAGGTCGGGCATGTCCTCCAGCAGGCGGATCTTGGAGGAAAAATCCAAAATGCAGATCTCAGAATGCACAACAATCAAAAATATTCAGAACATGTAAACGATCGTCCCAGGACATTGTTTTTACAATTTTCGAATTTCCTCCTGTGGAAACACGCCCGACTTACGTAAGCCCAGGCGGCCGAGCAGGTCGTACTGCTAGTCGAGCCGCTCGCTGGATGCCGTTGCAGCCGGCGCGGCGTCTGCGGCAAAAGGCGCGATGCTGGGAGGCGCCGGAGGCCCAGCAGTGCCATGACTTGCCATCGCTCGGCTGTCCATTCCCCGGTGCGTTTTGTTTCGCCTTCGTGCTTGCCTTCTGCGCACCGTGGTCCAGGGTGCTCCTCGATGGTCCTCGCCGAGGAACACTGCACATGTCCGAGCGATGCCAAGCTGAAGTGTGCCTGTGCTTTTGTTCCCCTCCCTGGTCGATGCCCTGGACTTAAGTCGGGCCCGTCCCTCTACAGGAGGAAGATTCAGAAATAGTGCAAACATGGTCTGGGGACTAATTTTGGAGTATTATTTGTATTGTTAGACCATCTTGGAGTATTATGTAAGTCTGTTATATTTTTCGTCGAACATCCCCCTGTAGGGGCACACGCCCGACTTCACCCTGGAGCGCCCTGGAGCTAGAGGAAAAAACTATGCACATACACCGATTCTGGCCAGGCCCATCCTGAGCCCAGGATCGGTGCATACGCCCTCCTACCTTGGCCAGGAAGGTATATGCACCGATCCTGGGTCAACGATGGGCCTTGCAAGGATCGGTGCATGTGCATAGTTCTCTTTGACCATCTTGGCGTATTATTTCAATGTGCTTTCGTTTTCGTCGAAAATCCCCCTGTAGGGGGACACGCCCGACTTCACCCTGGAGTGCTCTGCAAGGGCTCCCAACTTCGCGCTTCGCGCTGCGCGAAACGCGAAGTGCAAACAACTTCGCGCTCTCGCGCCGCCTCCCAGGGGAGAAGGGGAGGATGAGGACGAATCGGAGCCGAAGCGCGAAGCGCGAATAACTTCGCGCCCTCGAGGACACCCTTGCTTGGACATCCCCCTGTATGGGGGACACGCCCGACTTGACCCTGGAGTGCCCCGGGGCTGCGCAGGCGCAGCCGGGCTGCCCTCAGGCACTGGCCGAGGCGTGCCGCCAAGAGGGGCGGCGCGCGCCGCGGCAGCCGGGCAGGCTGCGCGCGGCCCACCGCTCGAGCAGGAGGTCAACTGCAGAATGGAGCTCTCCTCCTCCTCCTCCTCCTCCTCCTCCTCCTCCTCCTCCTCCTCCTCATCCTCCTCCCCCTCCTCCTCTCCTCCTCCTCCTCCTCCTCTTCCCCCCTCCTCCTCCTCCTCCTCCTCCTCCTCCTCCTCCTCCTCCTCCGCCTCTTCCTCCCCCGCCTGCCAAAGAACCTCCTCCTCCTCCTCCTCCTCCTCCTCCTCCCTCCTCCCCTCCTCCCCTCCTCCTCCCCCTCCTCCCCCGCCTCCTCCTCCTCCTCCTCCCCCTCCTCCTCCTCCTCCGCCCCGTCCTCCTCCTGCCAAGAAGCTGGCATCCCCGCCGGAACTGCGACAGAGTACGTGCACCTCCCGCAGATCCAGGGGCAGTCTCCAGCGACGGCGGAAGAGCCAAGGCGCACGCGGCCGCAAGAAAACCCTCGCAGGGAAACCCCCGCCCTGAAACAGCCTGCGCGGGGAGGAAAAGCTCGGCGCACACCGAACGCAGCCGCTTCCCTCGCGGGCCCGCGGAAGGGCACCGCGCAGCCCGCGGAGCGAAGAAGCCCAGGGCACCCCGCCCTCACCAGGAGCAGGTGGCTTCTGGAGGCGCGTCCCCACTGTACAGTCAGGGCGTTGGCCGTAGGACTCCTGAATAAGGAACGAGGCCCCCTCTCCCATGGCAAGCCCCAGGAAAACCGGAGGCAAACTGTCAAACGATCACGGTGTCACGGAGCACCGAGCCCCTCCCCATCGAAAATGGCCCCTTTTGAGCAGGGACCGACCGTCCCGGCATTCCTATAGTCCTACTACGAAATGTTCTTAGAACCCCAACAAGTGTTCTGAGAACAAACGATGTTCTTAGAGCATCAGCCCGATGTGTTAAAACAAGACCAGATCAACCATACATGTTCCAAGAACATGTCGTGGAAACCACAACAGGCTCTTAAGAGCATTGTCCAGCAGGGCGATCGGCGAGCCAGGACGCTTCGCCACTGCTTGATCCTTCCTCCGCGCCCCGCGTGCAACTCCCCCCCGTCGCGCCACCAAACGTGTCCGCGGGCGGGGCTGGGCGCCGTGTTGCTCCCATCGTACTTGCGGACCACATCCCAGAAATAGTTTCCAACACCCAGAAGGGTATCGAAACGGTGTCGATCGAGTATCTCTTCCCGGGGCCCGCCACGTGAAAGCCCTCCAGTTTCGGTACTTTCCTGGGGCTCGAAATTCTTTCTGGTGATCAAGGCTTAAGTAGGCTGGAGCATCATAAGCCAGGCGCTGTGCGTGCGGCTTCCTCGCCGATTGTGGTCCTGAATCTTAGAGAGTTCCTCGGCACTGGAGGCATCTTCGGCTGCCTTGTAGAGGCCTCTCGGACTCGCTTGGGCCGCCTGGAAGGCGCAGACCTTCCAGACCTTCCAGGCGGGCCGCTTGGGGCCTCGGGCTCACTCTGGATTGGGACTCTGGGCGGGCCCCCTGCAAGTCGAGCCGCTGACCTCCAGGAACGATCGATGCGGAACGGGAACCTTTGATTTAGGTCGGCCATGTCCCCCTACAGGCAAATTCTGGACGGAAGAAACCAACATGCTCAAACATAGTTTCAAGCATACCTTAACATATTGTCCCCTTACTGCTTGTTGGACTATTTTGAATATTCCTCCTGTAGGGGGACACGTCCGAACCTTGTAGTCCAAATAAGTCCATGAAGTCCGAAGGAGCATCCGGGGGAAGGGGGGCTCGCCGCCAAAACAGGAGCGGAACGCCACGCTGACAGGCAAGTGCTCCTTATGCAGCGGCCCGACTGTGTTTTGTGCCAGCCTGCGTCAGGCGGCGCCATCCGAACCCTACCCCCATCGACGACCGATCTTCCCGAACCGATGGGAGGAAGGGGCAGGGACCGGATGTCACCGCGTGCGCGACGAATTCTGAGCCCTCTGAGCCCTACCCCCGCGGCCGCTGGAGTTGCCTGAATCCTTGCTTCGGCGAGGGCAAGGTTCGGATTTCGCCGCCGCTACAGCCAAAACCGATAGAGCAAGAACGCACGGCATGGATGCAAGGCCCTTGGACCTTCCAAGTTGGACGCCCCTGGACATACACAACGGCAGAGTATTGGTCGAAGGAACAAGGATGAAAAGGTACCCTTGCTGACGCACTGCGTCCTTACTTTGGGTTTGACTGGACGTAGTCAGAGCGTGAATTACCTACCCCACTTTCGCTTCCAGGCAAAACCAAATCATACCACGCGCCTCCTCGTCAAGAGGCCTGACCAGTACAGGCCGCAGTTTGGTATCGCTTGGTATCTCTTGGAAGCGGGGGTGGTCAAAAGCGAGGTAGGTTTGTTTGCCTCCTACGTAGGGCGTGGGCCGAACCTTCCTTCCTGCTCTGGGCCCATCCGCTCACGAGAGGCAATGACGCTGAGACCGCCGCCGCCGCCGCCTCCGCCTCCAAAGGGGGGGAGGGAGGACCCCCCCCAGAAGAAGAATAATAAGAAGAAGAAGAAGAAGAAGAAGACGAAGAAACAACATCACCACCAGAAGCTTTCGACGCTCCGTACGGACTTCTTGGCTCCGCGCGGGGAGCCCCCTCCCTGGCGCGCGGAGCGCGCCAGGAGCGGCGACTCAATTTTTTTTTGAAAACACCATTCACACGCACCCTTAGCTACCGGCCCGTTGTCCAACGCCCCGTTTGCAAGGGCTTGGAACTTACGTTTATGCGTGTGTTGGTCTTGCTCAACAGCTCCCAACTGTGGGCCAGCGGAGGGCCGAAGGGGAGGATCGGCCCCACGTGGCTTCCAGACCCGGGTCAGCCACAGGAGGAGGAGGAGGAGGAGGAGGAAGAGGAGGAGGAGGAAGAGTAGGACGAGGAGGAGGAGGAGGAGGAGGAGGAGGAGGAGTTGGCTGACACCTGTTGGCGCTGAGCCCCGTCCTCCTCCTTCTCCTCGTCATACTCCTTCTCCTCCCTCTCTCCTCCTCCTCCTCCTCCTCCTCCTCCTCCCCTCCTCCTCCTCCTCCTCCTCCGCCTCCTCCTCTTCCTCCTCCTCTTGGACGCTGGCGTCGGCCACTCTCGCGCCGCGCGCGCCGAGGGCCGGGCCCTTGGCGTTCTCCAGGGCGTCGCTCGCGTCTGCCATCTGCCGGGCTCGCACGTCTTTTTTTGGTTGTTGCGGGTTCGAGGGAGGGCGCGGAGGGAGACGAGGAAGGGCGCGGAGGGGACAGTCGATGGGGGGTCGGGAGGGGACAGTCGGGGGCAGAGGAGGGAGAGTAAGGTGGGGGGGAGGGGAAGGGAGAAGGGGATGTGATCCGGAGAGGAGGCGGAGCGCGCCCGAAGACTTAGAAGACGAGGAGAACGACGAGGAGGCAGCAAATGAAGCGGAGGGGGGTGTTGCAGGGGTCGTGGTTGCAGCGCTCGGACCGAAGCCCCTCGCGTCCAGCGCTCGCAACACCCGAATCCATTAGGTGTCCTCGAGGGGCCCTCGCTCTTTCGCTGCCCCCCCTCCGACGCTCCCTTCGAGCTCACTCCACCGATGAAGCTGACGGGAGGAGAGTGAGGTGGAGGGCAGGGAAAAGGACTAGGAAGAGGGGCAGAGAAGTCCGTCGTAGAGGCTTTTCCGTTTGAGTCGTCGTCGTCGTCGTCGTCGTCGCTGTCGCCGCTCCCCCCTGTCCCTGGCCCCCTCCTCAAACGTTCAAGCCAACGGGAGATTGAGCAACGTCGTAGTCGAGTCGAAGGGAATGCCCTTCCCACTGATCCCCCCCCGCCCCGGGAAGGGGGTGTCGCGGGATGGGGGTCCCAGGGGGATGTCCTGGGCGGGGTGCAGTCGGGGCTCGACCACAAGAAACCTTCCACAAGAAACTCGACCCTGAGACCCTAGGACGTCCACTGACTTTTTTTGTTGATGCGGGAGCGTCGCGCTTTCCACATAACAAAAACTATCGAAGCCCAAGAAACCCATGGCACCCTGAAGGCAAGCAGGGTGCTTCTTGGCATGAGTTTCCACTGTAGGGGAGCGGGGTCCCGGGGAGGATCTCGCCCGAGGGGTTCTCTAACCCCCCTCCCCGGGGGGGGGGGGACCACCCCTGTCTGGGAGAAGCTTTCCCCTTCGACTTCTTGCCTCTCAGACGCCTCGAGCTCACTTGTATCGCGGCTTGCTCCCAGAGGTCCTGAGACAGCCAAAGATCTCTCCAAGACGGCCCAACATGGCCGCAGAAGCTCCCAAGACGCCCCGAGAGGGCTCCGAGAGGAACCCCAAGTGAGCCCTGAGAGGCGAACGCCTGTTAGCTTTACTTAGTTGTTGTCTGTTTCTCGCGCCCTCGTCCGTTCCGGCGTCCGACGCTCCCAGACGGCCCAGGAAGCCACCCAAATCGCCCCAAGACGGTCCAAGGAGCTGCCGAAGGCGCCCGAACACGTCCCAGGACAGCCCTCAGACGGCCCGAAGACCGCCGAACAAGGCCCCGAGACGGCCGAATGTTCCCCTGCGTCAGGCCCGTGTCGTGCCGACCTCGGCGCTGGTCTCTGACACCGCGGGGATCGGTCAACCTTGAACGATCGGCCGTTTCCGAAACGTCCAAATCGTTCCACATCGAACGACTCTGGGTCGCCCGCGGAGCTCCATGCGGAGCGCGCCGGCGGGGCCGCCGCCGGCCGACCCGATTACAAGCCTGGTCACCGCAGTCCGTGTCTCATGCACTCTCTGGCTCCGTGCTCTCCCCTTTCCCCCCCTTGGTCCAGACGTTCCGGCGGTGGCCTCGCCGACCAGCAAAAACGCACGCGCCCGAGTAACTATCTGGCCATCGCTCGGACGTCCATGTCCTGTGTCTTTTTCGGTTTCGCGCGTGGTTTTTTCGCCAAATGATCCAGGATGCTCCTCGATGGCCCTCGCCGAGAAAAAATGCACACGTCCGAGCGATGCCAGGCTATTGCTCATGGGCGACGTCAGCGACAGCGGCGGCGGCGGCGGCAGCGACGGCGGTGGCGGCGAGGCATGCAGCCCGGAGCGGGTTGAGCTGAGGCCGACCGTCCAGGCATTCCTGTACAGTGGAGGCCAGTCTTTAGTGGGCCCTGGAAACGACCGGGCCGTTTTTGTTACCGGTTCCGTTTTGCCCTTTTTGTTGCCGGTTCCAACGCCGATTTTTGTTACCGGTTCCGTCGCCGTTGTTTGACCGGTTCGGGCTCCGGTTCCAATCCTGGAGCCGTTTTTTTGCCGTTTCCGGTCGCCGTCTTTTTGCCGTTTCCATTTGCAAGGGACATTTTTTGGGGAAACGGTGACAAAATGGCCCTGCCGTTTCCGGGGCCCACAAAGGGCCAGTCCACAAGAAACCTTCCACGAGAAGCCCAACCCTGAGACCACAGGGCGTCCATGGGCTTCTGGTGTGGGAGCGTCACGCTTTCCATGGCAAAGCAATCGAAACCCAAGAAGCCCAGGGCACCTTCGAGGCAAGCAGGGTGTTTCTTGGCACGGGCCTCCACTACAGGCCTACCACGCAGCGTTTTTAGAACCAAGCAATGGTCCAAAAGCCAAAACAGTATTCGTAGAACACAAAAGAGATGTTCTCAAACATGACGATCCTAACCAGAACGGTTCTAAGAACACTTCGCGCAAAGAACACAAGGGTATGACATTCGTCGGTGGGCTAAGAGGCAAGCCAAGACGCTTCGCCACTGCTCTTCAGACGCCCGAAATGAATACGGACAACATGGGTACGATGCCCAACTGCAACTGTTGTCCAAAACGAACAGCGGCCGCTGTTGGGCAGGCGACCGTCTGTCTCGAATGGACAACGTCCGCGGCGACGCCGACAGCGAGTCCTGTTTCCAGACATGCGACGTCCTGATTTGTTCAATACGGGGCCCCTGGAAGTCCCGACCCTTTCTCCGGGACCGGTTTTCCATGCTGAGTCGTTCTTTGACGGCCCCGAGGCCCGGCAAGGGCTCCTCGAGGCCAAAATTCGCCAAAAACCTTCCGTCCTGTCCTGATGTTGTTTCATATGTGTATATATAATTATACATACACGACGCGGGCATGTCTGGGCCCAAACATGCCAAACGAACAACCACGGCTGTTGGTCTTTGGACCCCTGCTTTCCGTGCCCACTTCGCGCTCGTCCCGATGCTCGACCCAGGTCGGGCGTGCCCCCCCCCGACCTGCGGATCTTGGAAAAAAACGCAAGCCAGAGTCAAAACAGACCCAGAGATTGTCGAAACATAGCAGAAAAATCGTCCCCAGACCGTTTCTGGACTACAGTCGGGGCCTTGACCTAAGGAACCCTAAATGAGGAACGAGGCCCCTGTTTTTCCATAAGTTAAACTTCGATTTGCGATCGAAAACCTACGGAACACCCGAGGCAATCTGTGAAACACTTAAGGAACGGGGAGCCCCTTCCCAACCAAAAGGGTTCCTTCTTCAGCGACCCGACTGTATTCTTGCACCTTCATCCTGTACAAGGCCATGCCCGACTTAAAATGCTCGACCCTCGGCACACCGACCGACCGCCCGAACGTCCCGGCCTTCCTGTCGGCCTACCACGACATTCTCTTGGAACCCTTAAAGGTTTGGAAACAAGCACTGCTCTCGGCGGTGGACAAACCTTCCTTCAGTAGACCTCCCCTTAGTGAAAACGGCCTGGGATCGAAACCGACGGACCTGGACCCGCAAAAGTGACGGCCGCGACGCCCTCTCGCGAACCGAAAACGGCCAATTCCTTAATCTACGTGTCAGGGTAGGAGGTCTGTCCAACCCCGATGTTCTTAGAACGTACACCCGATGTGTGAAAATAAGACAGCCCCAGCCAGAGATGTTCTAGGAACATGTCGTGCGAACCACGAGAGGCCCCTAGCACACTCTAGAGGACTCCTAGATGGGGTCCGAGTAGATGGGGCCGACGGATCGCGCCGCATCGCCGTCGCATCGGCGATGCATCGGTGATGCACTTGCAATGCATCGTCGTCGGCGATGCTTCGGTGACATCGGCGTGGGATGTGCTCCTGAAGTACGATGGGAGCAACATAACCAAAGCGCCTAATACGCATGCGCGGTAAAGACGCAAGGGCCTTGGAAGGTCATGTTGACGTGTCTCGAGCGGGGCTGGCCAGCGAAAGTTGCCAAGGATGGGCCGAAGGGGCAAGGATGAAATGGTGACCTTGGAACGATGTTCATCCCTACTGTGCGCTGTGACTGTATGCGTGGGCTCCGAAACTGGGGGAGCATGCAGGCATTCGTGGTCCGAAGCTGGGAGCGCTAACGCAATCGGCCCAAGGCGAACACGCATCGGCCACCGCGCTACTCGACCACAGGTCAAACTCTCGACGCGGTGAGGGCATTGGATGAGGAAGCAGTGGGCACGAAATCCAGGATCTGGAAGCTGGTGGAACTCTAATCTTGGATTGGCCATGGATAGCACTGCCGCCTTCATCAGAAAAGGAACCGTCCAGGAACTGCAGCATCCTGGGCGCATTCCTAAACCAACACCCCCACCGTACCTCGAAGACGGGACCATGTGAAACCCAAAGGTACCGATACCGCTACTCCCCGGACCTCTCCTGGGGTGCGTTCTGACCAGGATTTCGAGGAGAATCCAGCGGTGGCGACGAGGGCCTTCCAGGAGGCCCAAGAAGAAAAAACAAGGGGAGGGCAGCGGTATGGGTCCCTTTTGCCTCCTCTGAGGACCACCAGTTTCGAAGCTCTCCACATGGCATCCGCCACGCCCTGAGAGCAGCGCTGCAGCGCTTCCAAAGGATCTCGCTCGTGGCCCGTGGCCCATGCGGGGTGGGGGGGGAGCAAGAGAGTCAGCACGAGCAGCCCCGGGCCACCTGGGGCACGAAGCGCAGGAGCAGCATCGTGAGCACCAGTACGAGCTAGTCAGTCCGAGCACCATTACGAGCAAGCCAGTAGTACTGGCTTGCTCGTACTGTACGAGCAAGGAGCCAGGGCGTGGCCGACGAGCAGTGCGGACCTAGGAGCACGAGCCAGTGGTCGAGCAAGCCAGTACGAGCAAGGAGCCAATGGACGAGCAAGCCAATACGAGCCAGTCGGCCACTCGGAGCAAGCCAGCACCAGTACAAGCAGGCCAGCACGAGCAAGTAAGGCCGAGCATCATTACGAACAGAACACTGCGTGAGCCGCCGCTTTTCTCGGGCTCCAGCCTGAGGCTGCATGGGCTGACTGTGTGTAGAATTCATTCAAGCACTCTGGGCACCCTCCTCGGATTAGGTCGGGCCTGTCCCCCTACAGGCGGATCCTGGACGAAAAGTAAAAAGTCCCCCCAGGAATTCCCCTAAATAGTCCAACAGTAAAGGACAAACCGTCCCCAAACTAATTTTTAACTATTCTTGAACATTCCTCCTCTGGAGGGACAGGCCCGCCTCAAATTCAGGCACTCTGGGCAGCCTCCTCGGAGGTGGGCCGCGCGCTTCGCGCGTGGCTGAGCTCGGGTGCTCTGTGCCGGGCAGCAAGGAGAGCATGACGAGCAAGCCAGTACCCGAGCAGGGAGCCGGGCCGCGTGTGCAGAGCAGGAGCGCATGCGCAGGCGGTGCCTTGTCCTCGACCTTCCCCTTGAGCTCATCCGCCGCGTCGCCCACCTCTCGGCGACCAAAAGGGATGTCGGAGGTGCAGGGGGGGCATAGGGTGTATTTCGGGGAAGGGGAAAGGTTTCGGCACGGGGGTGAGGGAAGAAGGGAAGCGGCGGGGGGTGGAAGGCTTTAGAGGGCCCTGCTCTCAACGGGCCCGCTAACGAATCCTGGATGGGATCCATGGGTCCTGGTTCTGTGGAATCCACTCTCCTCGGCAATCTCAATGAAAACCTGGCTGATCTGTTTTGTGCACAATGAGATGGCTGGCTCAAACTCCCCTTATTTTTGCTTCGGGGCCAGAGCACCCGACACACCAACGTATCTGCCGATATAATTGCGCGTTCTACAGCCCGGGAAGCGGAGTGGATGGTTTGCTGGTATCTTGTTTCCACTAGTTTGAAAGCCATGGTCCAAAACATGAGCCAACACGTTACGGACATAGATTGCCCTGTCGCCAGAGGTGGCATTGCTACACACCCCCAGCAAAGCTTAGACCAGAGGTGATATTGCTGAGCACCTCTGGTGTTGCATGCGTGAAGGTGGCATTGCTAGGCACCCTCGCGCCTTCGCACTGTGGCAGCTACATGCTCTGGGAGAGACCGAGGCGCCGCCAGGGGGGGTCCAGCGCGGATCCGAGAAATCCGCGAGGATCTCCGATTTTTCCCCAATCTGAGCTTGCCTCTGTAGGGGTCCTAGCGGATTCACATGGTTAGCTTAGGTTTGCCTCCGATTTTCGCCGCACGCCTGGGTGCCCGGGTGTCCGAGGGTGGCCGGGTGCCCGGGTGCCAGGGTGCCCCGGCGTGCCAGGGGGTGCCCGGGTGCCCGGGGGTGCCCTATAGCCCTATAGCCCAATAGCCCTATAGCCCTATAGCTCTATAGCCCTATAGCTCAATAGCCCTATATCCCTATAGCCCCCTAGCCCTATAGCCCTGATTGGGTTTTTCTCGGGTATCATTTGTATTTATGTCATTGCTCGTTCCCCTCGACATCTCGCGCACCGCACATCACGCCAGCGCACGCGAGGCAACGAGCACGCCACGAGTGTCGGCGCTGCCCCCGAGCTGCTCCCCCACCGCGGCCTCCGGGCACAGGCTCGCTGGTGGCATCCTCGGCCTGCAGCACGCGCTCCCACGCCCGCGGCGTGCGTGCGTGACACCGAACGCCGCGCGCGGGAGTCTGATCTCTCAGGTCCGGCACGTCCTCCTGCAGGCGAATTCTGGAGGGAACAAATTCTCCCAAACTATTCCAAAATTGTCACACATCAGCCAAACTCGTTCCCGGACTATTTTCTCATGGGCTATGTTCGAATCTTCCTCCTGTAGAGGGGCACGCTCGACTCAAGTCTGATCCTACGGCCTTGGAGGAACGGGCGAGCCAAGGGCCCCAGAAAGTTTAGAATCGGAGGCTCGCGGAGCCTCGGAGCCACCGGTTGGAAACCCTTGTGGAGCCTTCTTGTGGCGCCACTCAGCGGAGTCGTGGAGCCTCGGAGGAGCCTCGGAGGAGCCACGGAGCGGAGTCGTGGAGCCTCGGAATGGTTTAGAATCAGAGGCTCGCGGAGCCTCGGAGCCTCGGAGCGTGGGAGCGGGAGTGGAGCCACCTTGTGGCGCCACTCACGCGCACTTACGAGAATGCTTGCGCTCCAAAAGCGCCTGAGCACCTGAAGGCCTACGGTCGTTTGTCAAGGGACGAGTCCACCCCTCTTCGGCCTCGGAGAGCTGGCCGCGGGCTCCACGGCGCAGAAACGGGGATGAGAAAGCAGTTATGTGCTCCCCCTGCGGGGGTAGCAGGCAACAACCACACCGACGTCACACCCCAGGGGATGTCTTGCGCAATCCAAAAACTGTCGGAACATCGAAACCAGCTTCGTAATGGTTGTGGTCGATGTGGCGTCTCAGAACGCCCAAATCGACCACAACCACAACCGAAGTGCGCATGTCGGGGGTCGATGGGTTCTTCCCGAGGGCCCCCCCCCCCCGAAAAATCCACTTAGTAGTTGTTGTGGTTCTTTGTTGTGCCCGGGCCGCCGGCTCCCGCGGCAGCGCAAACCCTCGCCGAACGCCCCTGACGCGGGCACGGCCTCCGCCCAAAGCCCTCGAGAGCGACCACGGGGAGGCATGCGTGGGACAAGGCGGCAGCGCGCCGCCAGATGGTCACGCCGATGGCCGCCAATGTCGTCCTGCGCAGGAGCGCAGGCCTCGAACGATGCCGAGTCGTCGGGTGCCTGGGTCCTTCGAGTGGCCGCCAGCGTGGACCCCCGCACCGACCCGGCGATCTCAGCTCCAAGCACGGCCATCCGTCGGGAGCGGCCAGGAGGGGGGTGTCCGAGAGGGGGGGGGGGGTGCAAATCATGACCGGCGGCATGTGCGCGGCCCAGCGGGGGGGCCTGGGACGTGATGAAATAAGAAGAGGCGCCATGAGATCTGGGGAGATATCATGGCCCCCGTCATGATATCCCCCCCCCCCTAGTCATCACCCCCCTCTTTGCCGCCCCCGAATCCGTAATTACTCGGTGCCCAGGCTCCGAGTCGACGCCCCAGCCAGCACTTCCATGAAAAAGGGTGGAAACAAGCCCCATAGATCCCGGGTGCCTTGCCCCGGACCAGCTCTTCATCCCGACGGGAGGACCGCCCTCTGCAAGCGCCAGGGACTGCGAAGCCCCCTCGAGCCCGAGCACGGCGAACAGACCCCGGGACTCTGCTGGCCCAGGACAGCCCTCTCCGGTGGCGACGGCACGGCGCCCCCCCGCATCGCGAGGCGCCGTCGGCCGGCCCTCCGGGCCCGCGGGCCTGCCTCCCGGCGCCGGCGAGCCGGTTCCAGTGTCGGGGGTGCACTGGCCCGGGTCCGTCGGGCCTTGCAGACTCCTGCAAGGCCCTGCCGTGTTCTGCACGATCCTGCGCCCCCACCCCCGGGTTCACTGGGCATCGTGTCACCGATCCCCATCCCCACGAGCGTGGCCGATCTATCCCCCTAGATGGGGATAGAGGCTGTTCCCTTCGAGCTTCGAGGGGCACCTCCCCAACTGGGGTGCTGAGATGGGCTGTCTGGATATGGGGATGGGGATTCGTTAAACGATAACTGGGTCAGTGCGACCCTGGCCCTGCAGCATCCTGCAGGAGCCGGCGCTCTGACGGACCCCCGAGCTAGCACCGACCCCTGCCTCTGGTGCCCTGGCCAGTGGGCCCGGCAGGGACGCCGCCAGCCGCTCCGCGGGCGCTCGCCCGCAGAACCTCTGGACGACCTGCTCCGAGCAAGGCCCGCGTTGCCGGCTCCTCGAGCCGGCTTGGCCTCCTTCACGGCCCCGGGGGGCGGGGGCCGCGGGGCTCCCAGCACGCGTGCGTGCCCACGAGCCTGGGCAGCATCGAGAGGCTGGCAGCTCTGAGCGCAGGCGGGTTCGGGGAGGAGGGGGAGGAGGAGGAGGAGGAGGAGGAGGAGGAGGAGAAAGAGGAGGAGGAGGAGGAGGAGGAGGAGGGAGATGCGTCGGGCACCGCAGCCGGTCCAAAGCTCACCAGGGACGCTCTGCGAGCGTTCCGGGAGATGCTCTTGGGCGGCAAACTGTATCCTCGAGCGCACGCTTGAGCCAAAACGGCTTCGCCGAGCGCGGCACAGAGTTATCGGACCCATCGTTCCAACTGAATCACGAGACTAACGCGCGAGGGTCTGAATAGCTTGTCCAAAACGGCTGCGGAAGGGGACGAAGACTGCGGCCTTCCCTCTCCTTCCAGGAGGATGACCCGTGACCCAGCTGAGCAACCGCCACAGCACCCTGGCGCCATGGGCAGAGATGGCACCTAGAATCGGATCGGTTCGGATGTCGGAACTCGCTCAACTCTTCCTTCGGGGGCGCGCAAGCATGGATTAGCGATCCATGGATTTGGCGCGCGGTCACCAAACCCGTGGATCGGGGGAGGTGCCCTTCCCAAAATGCTGCCTGTGCCGCCTCATTCGGCGGCGGAAATCCGCGAGTTACCCAAGAAACGGGACCCGTCGCTAATCCACGCCCCCCCTGATCCATGTTTGCGATCGCCTGATCCCTCTTGTCCTGGATATCTCCTCTTCCTCGCTTCACCCTCCACCCTCCTCTCTCGCGCTCCGTGTCTCTTGGGCCGCCGCATGTCCCCCTGCCATCGACTCGTGTCCTTCGTCCCTCATCTCTAACTCCCACCCCCAACACGTCCTTACCCTGCATCAGCCAAGCCTCATCCCATCATGCCCCACTCAGACCTCCTCCGTTCTCCGTCCCTCGTCCTTCTCCTCATTTTCTTCCTCCTCCTCTTCTTATTCCTCCTCCTCCCCATCCCTCGGACCTCGTGAAGGCGGCAAGCAGAGACCACTAAAGAGTCGTACGCTGGGCCCCGATCGGCTCTCTCGCCACCGTACTCTTCGCGTCGTCGATCTTATCGGACATGCCCTTGACGTCGTCGCTGGCGCTGTCGAGCTTCGCCTTCGCGCCCTTCAACTCGTCCTTGCGCCGTACGACGAAAGTAACATCAAGACACAATCGGAGATGTATAAATGGGATATCTCTGGGAATCGGCGGAGTTGGAAGATGTCTCGGGCGCCGCGGCCGTTTCAGAGCGTTTTGGAAGAGAATACTCCGGAACGAACGGATTCATATCGATTCTAGGCCCGTGAAACGCCGCACGGGGGGGCAGGGAAGACGCGGGATGCATTGTGAGACTAGGAATTTGACAGCGACCGGAAGTGACGATAATTTACCCACACGTGGCGGGCATGGTAACATAATCGGAACACTTCCGTGCTCCCTCACCGCCTCCAGAAAAAAATGAAACCACGCACAGGATGAAACAATTGACATCTGGGGCTTCGTTGCCATGAAGACGCAGAGTGCGGAGCAGAGAGAGCACGGAAAGAAGATCAGATCGTCATGAATCTGAATGAGAGCTTGTGCGAAGTCCAGCGTACACCCCGTCAGCCGTGCGCGCTCGCTGGCCATGCTCTGGCAAACTACAACTCGACCCAACAATCTCATCCGCGCCGGCCGTAGCAAACCGCTAGGTTCGAGCCTGCACCCTTCGACGCCGACCCCAAAATTGCGGAGGCAGTGCTAGTTTCTCCCCGATCGGGGCTGGGGAGCTCCCGACCGCCGACTTCGTCTGTCCCTCGCGCCCGTCGTCGCCGGACGCCCGTCGAGTCGAGCCCCCTCCGGCTGCCGGAGGGTGGCCCACACCGCCCCGAGGCGCAACGGACATGGCAAAAAAGTAAGTCTGGGCCCTCGTCCTCATCATCCTCGCCGAGGCCGAGGACTGGAAGGTGAAAGGAGGGTGAAAGAGTGGGGGTTCGACTGATCCAGCATCGTTGGCACCCACTGCGCGTGGGCACTGTCAGGCGGGAGTGCAGCGGTAACGCATCGCCCAGCCACGCCCAGCCACTGTCGCTGGCCCAAGCAGTGTGGAACCCATGCGTTGCAAAATGCAGAATGTGAATTCACATGCTGGACACACGCAAAATGCGAATCCACATATTGGATACCTGTAACTAGTGAATTTAAAAGGCAGGGTGTGAATCCACATTTTTCGGTTTTATTTTTTGATTGGCAGATCGCATATGTGAATTTACATGTTGGCATACCGCAACCTGTGAGCTAACATTTTGGGCAAATGCAGAATGTTAACTCACATAATCCAGGATCTCACCACACATTCAATGCGCCCCAGGCGATGGGCGGGGACATAGCAATGCGGGCAGCAATGGCTGGGCGATGCGTCACCGTCAACGGGCAACTCTCGAGAGTCGCGTTCCTGCCCTCCTCAAAATCGCAACGTGCAGTGGATGCCAACCATACCAGAGCATTGTAATGGACGATGCCTAAGCCATAGATGGGCCATTTGCGGACCCCTTCTTAACTCGAGTTGGGGACCCCTTCTTTCGCCCGACTTCCAGACATACGGCAGCACGGACAAATTGAGTCGAACAACGTCCTTGCCCCTCTGGTGCGACTGTCGGGCCCCACGGACTGCCAGCAAAACGCTCGGGACCGA
Organism: Prorocentrum cordatum; assembly: GCA_963575745.1. Classification (NCBI taxonomy): domain Eukaryota; class Dinophyceae; order Prorocentrales; family Prorocentraceae; genus Prorocentrum; species Prorocentrum cordatum. The sequence continues at coordinate 155,712 of CAUYUJ010016593.1, forward strand.
AAGCCGGACCCTCAATGGGAAAAGGGCCGAGATGGGTCGAGAGGTCGGGGGGGGCCATGCCACGAAAACAGCTGGCCTCCTGATGGATTGGTCGCCGTCCCTCGTGATGCCTTCCCCTTCCCCTTCACCCCTTCCCCCTTCCCCTTCTTCCTGCCCTGTCCCCCCCTCCCCTTCCCTCTCCCACTTCCCCTTCCCCTTCCCCCCTCTCCCTAGCTCGGCCCCGAAGCGACCGCACCACCGTCAAAGCCTGCCTTTCCTGATCCCCTCCTCCCAACCCCGCCCACTTCCGCATCCGCTCCTCCTCCCTGGGCTTCCCCTGCGCCCTGGCGTCTCTTCGCTGGCGACGCTCTCCAGAGGCAGTTCACGAGTCTTGTGTCCGAGAGGAAGCGTTAGGTCGGGCATGTCCCCCTACAGGCGGATTTTGATCGAAACACAAATCATACAAAATAGATTGTAAAAAACGCATTTTTTAACAAAATCGTCCCCAGACAACTTTTTGGTTATTCTTGAATCTACCTCCTGTAGAGGGACATGCCCGACTGAAAGGTAGCGTTGGAGGCAGCCTCCCACTAGTGCCACCGTCTCTCGATCGTTTGGCTCATGCCGTGCAGCCGCTGACCCTTCATGGTTGGGGCCCGTGCGAGGCGCGTCTCCAAGACCCTTGGGGCTTGCCTCGGGAGCGGCCAAGAGGGGGGTGTCCAAGAGGGGGGGGGTGCAAATCATGACCGGCGGCATGTGCGCGGCCCAGCGGGGGGGCCTGGGACGTGATGAAATAAGAAGAGGCGCCATGAGATCTGGGGAGATATCATGGCCCCCGTCATGATATCCACCCCCCCCCTAGTCATCACCCACCTCTTTTCCGCCCCCGACTTGGGGCTTGCCACTCGGGTCTCTGGCCCTGGGCCCTCCTCCGGGGTCGGCAGAAGAGGCTGCGTGGCCTGCCCGCGCGCGCCACGCAGCGCGCGGGCGACAGGCGAAGAAGAGGCTGGCGAATACCTCCATCCTTCCCCTTCGTCCTTCGGCGACCGACTCTTCCTCCTCCTCTTACCTCTTACCTGCCTGCGGAGGAAGGGTCCACTGAGGGCCTCCGAAAGGGGAGGGAAAACAAAAACCGTGCCGCCTCCATCAGTGGAGGTTTGTCGACCAACGACGGGGGGCGACAGCCCCGCCGAGGCCCGCGACAGGAGACGGCACAGCCTTCCCCGATCAATCAGGCCAAGCCTTGAGATCTGGGGGCAATTTCCCTGCTGTCAAACAGTTCAATACCCTCTTCCCGTGGTCGGTGAGCCCAGGGATGCATCGACGGCCAAGTTTCTGGAGTTTCCCGCGAGAAGGGACGCCCGTCCCACCGCAGACCTGGCACCAAAACACACCCCTGAACGCATCGACATGATGGGAATCATGGATTTGAGTAGGAAAACCCGCACAAGGTGACTGCAGGAAGGCTTCTTTGTCCCCTCCGTCACGTGCAAAACAAATTGTGCACCTCCAGGGTCCATGAGCCCGCTGCTCCACGGAGTGCTGGGTCTGGCTCAACAGGAAGGCCAAGGATTCAAGATGAGCCTGCTTGGCCTGGGCGGAACGGGTCTTGGCCTCCTCCTGGCGATTCCCCTTGGCCGCTGCCCCGTACAGAGCCGGCGCTTGCTTGACCAGGGAAACTGAAACAGCCAAGATGGAATCCAGGACCTGGGAGCACAGGTTGTCAGCGAGGAGCACGTTCCGACGGTCCTCAAAAGGAACCTGGGCCGAACGCGCACCTTCCTCCGCCGCCTTGTCAGCCAATCGATTTGCTTGCCAGTCTACGGGGTCAAAATTTAAAGCCTGGGCATCCTCCATAGATAAATGCGACCTGATCTTGCGAATCGCAATCGGCCGTTGTCCAACCGCCGCCCAGAAATCGGCCCAGAGCCGCACCATCTTTTTGTGCCTGATGCGGGGCCCCGCTCGGATGCCCGAGACAACACCGGCATTATCTATAACACAAGTGATCGGCCCAGTGGAAAGCTGGGCGGCACGCGTGATAGCATAAAGTTCTGCTGCTGGGACCGTCTGCCGATCACCCGGCATGGGGCCTAGTCCCCAGGCCAAGTGCTGGGCTCCTCGGAGAATGACAAAACCCCAGCCACAGCGCCTCAGCCTAGGGTCCTCGCTCTCCTCCCCGCCCGCCCCGTCCGACCCAATCACACACCCCGAATCAAGCTGGAAAGAATCCACTCGGAGCTGCGGACTGAGGCGCTCCGCGCCCTGGATAGGAACGCAACAATGCTGGTAGGTCCAGGGGAGCGGTGGGAGGCCTCTCAGCCAGAAACTTGGCGCATCAGTCGCGCCATCTTCTGCCTGGGCAACTAAATCGGCTTTAAATCCAGAGATTTGGAGGTTGGCTGGGCAGGTCCAGAGCTGGTGCAACAAGGTTTCTTGAGGGGCCCCGCACCGAGGGCAACTCGGGGAGGTCCACGCGGGGTTAGAGGCCTGAAGCGGCTCCTCATCATAGAGCTCACAAAACATGGCCTCCTCCTCCTCCTGCGCGAAATCCTCCCTCTCAGCCTCCTGCACCATGGCTTCAAAATCAAATTCATCGTCTACCACGCCGCGGCCCCCCGAGGAAAAATGGGTTGGGGCCGAGGGGGCCGAAGGAAGGGCCTCGGCTACCCTCGGGAAAGGCCTCCGAGCCTCAACTCCGAAACGCCGAGACGCCGGCCAAAGAGCCCCAGAAAGAATCATCTCTAAGACTGCAGCCTGGTCGTGCGCTCCCGCTGAACGGAGCTTGTTAAGCTTGCGCAGCGGGATAAACATGTCAGCACGGTCTACGAGGCTGCTGCCGTGGTAATGCTCGCTCGCTTTTTTCCAGGCCTGCTTGTCAAAGGCTTCGAGCAGAGCCAAATCCAGCAAACGCTCATGGTCGCAAGTTAAAACGTGGAAAACCTCGCCGTCGGGATCTACCCAACGGTCTGGCTCTTCAGGTTTCCACCCCGCCTCCAGAAGACAAGCAACAGCGGCAGCAACAAAACCATTCACTCGTCTCCACCGGGTCTCCACGCACTGCAGGCGACCGAGCGCCTGGCCCCACGCAACGCGGAGCCCATGCTCGTTCGTTTGCATGAGGGAGGGAAGAAGACCGGTCCATTCACGCAAAACCCTAATCCTAGTGGAAATCATGGGGTCATAGTGGGGGTCCTGGAAAGCGCATCGCAGCACCGTGGTCGCACAACCACCTTCCTTTCGCCCCACCATGCCCGCCATGGCCGCTCTGGCCCTTTGGGCCATGGTCGGACTCACGCCTTGGGATTCGCAGCCCCAGAGAGCCTGCGGGAGCCAACCGGTGCGGACAAGGCCTTGGGCCCTGCGGTCCGTCTTGACTACGCGCTTAATTTGGCTGGACCTGTGACTAGCTGCAGCGAAACGTTGCTTGAGGATCGCGACAGAGCGCCGCGGACCTACCGTGCCAATGCCCAGGTCCTTACCGCTTCTGCCCCCCCGGAGGCGGAAACCTTTCCGGGCCAAATCCGCGAGGATCCCCGGGGCAAGGTGGGGAGGGTTTGCAAGGACCTGGCTCTTGCTGGAAATCACAAAACCACTATCCCGAAGAAGCTGGCCTAGGCCCTCGCTGGCTCGGGCAGCCTGTGGGGAGATGACCTCAGCTTTACCGACATGCCGCTGGCTCAGGTCATCCACCCAAGACTCCAAGACCAGGGGGCGAAAATTGGCGTGAGCCGTCTCCAGGATATCCCACAGGGCCAATTTGGCAATGTCGACGCTCTGCGAGCACCCTGCCAGCAGGCTCCTGCCCGGAGTGATGATGTCAGAAACCGCTCCTGAGGCTCGGAGCCGCCGAGGCGCCCGGTGCATATCCAGGGCAAGGAAAAGTGGCATGAGCGGGTAGTCAACTCGACTGGCTATGTCCACCACTGCGTCGAGCCGAACATGATCATAAAATTTTTCCAGATCCCAGAGAATCTGGATCCAGCTAAAACCCATGGCGGAAGCCACCTCGCAGCTGGTCTGGCGCAGAAGGGCCGCCCTTAAGGCCGACGAGTCCCTCACAGCCCGATCCCAAAACTGAGCCCGCTCCGACGTCCAGCCCGCTATATCACAACGTCGAGCTCGGCCCCAGACTCGGTAGAGACCCTGTGTGAGGGCAATCGGTCTGTCGGCCTCGACGCTCTTAAAAATCAGCTGGATTATGATCATGCGGACCTGCGGGGGCCAAGTGAGCGCACGCTCGACCTCTCGTAACAGGTCCAGAAGTTGCTGATGGGCTTCCACTGGTAGCTTAGACCAGTCCCTAGGATTCTGAAAATCAGCCCCCTGACCTACCACAGGCCGGAACCATTTCAAAGCATCTGCAAGCTGGTCCCCCGTGAGCTGATCCCGATCACGGGAGTCCAACATGGCTCTGGCACGGAAATCCTCCCACCAGGCTGCCCCAGGGTCCTGTGTCCCCGCGAGCCAAAGGTGCCCCCAGAATTCATGCTTCGAGGCCAAGGCACCCTGCGGGTCAACAAGGATTTCGCCCTCCGGGGAGCGTTCACAGCTAAGCTCGGGAGCCTCCAACCCCCAAGTCTTGGTGTGAAAGTGCAGGGCCCCGCTGCCCTTGCCAAGAGACTGCCTCACCCAATCCTTGAAGCCCCTGGAGGACAGCCTGGAGAGGGAGGCCTCGAGGGAGCGGAGAACCTGACTTAGCATCTTGAGGGCGGCCGCCAGGCGATCCACAACAGCCTGCACTCCCAACTTTCTGCATTCTTCAAGCACGCGTTCTTCGCGCCCCTCCCCCAAAACACGGGGGAGCCGGCTGACGCGGGCAAGTGCCTCTGCGAATCGACCGGGGGCCAAGCCAAGCGGCCGAGACTTCCTACAGAGACCGTGCCACTCGACGAGCCGGGAATGGAGTGCGGACCAGACCGAGAGATTGGAGGTTTCCGCCAGCCACCCTTGCGGCTTTGTCTCCAACAAAGGCGCGTCCTGGACAGCGACCATCCAACCCCTATGCATGCTGGCGCCTAGAAAATCAACAGAGGAGTCGCGATTGGTGTGGCAGGACTCCGATGCGAGACAAAAAGCCATGTACGTTTCGCCGAGGGTCCGCGCAGGGGCCGAAAAATGGGCCCACCCGGGAGCCTGCATCCCTCGGGCGACTAAGGCACGGACCCTGGCTTGATGGACTTCCCAAGGGAGGTCTGGCCCTGCTGCGTGCACATAGACAGGAGGCTGGACTAATACGGTGGTTCCTCCTCCTCCTCCTCCTCCTCCTCCTCCTTCTAGACCTCCGACGTCGTCGTGATTCTTGTCGCTGCGGAGACTCCCTGAAAGTCTGGACCCCTCTACCTGAACCGTTCACCACGAGCAGATGTTTGACAGCCGCCAGGGCACTACAATTAAAGAGCCCCAGGAGGTCGACAGTTGACAACACTGAGCGCCGTCTTCTTCTTCTTCGCGCCGAAAGGGGGTCTGGACCCCTCTCTTCCGGGACACACGTCACGTAAAGTTTCCGAGCCGCTTATATCCGAACGCCGCTCCAAGGTCTCGTGCAACGCACCCTTTGGTGGTTGGGCACGTTCGAGCTGCTCGTCCCCGCTCTTCTGCCACATGCGTGCGCGAATCATGTCCAGCTGCCCTTGTGGATGCCATGACAATGAACGAACACCCGCACAATCCTATCATGGAATCAATCATGCTTTTTCACATGTTTAAACCATGTGTTCTAAACCTGTGTAAACAAAACATTGCTTTTGCATATCTAAGACATGTGTACAACTGATTTCAGGACATCTGGAAATTATTTGGCAAACTGCTTTCTCTCCATTGCTCGTCGTCCACTAAGCTGCCCGAAGGAGGCGGCCCCCTCGAGCCAGAAGGAGCGCCCCAACAAGCGAGGACGCACGGGCTCCTTGGCCAAAACAACTGGCCCGCGGAGGCCACGCAGCCGGATTAGAGGCCTCCTAGATGGGGTCAGATGGGGTCGGAGGATCCCGCCGCATCGCCAATGCATAGGCGATGCATCGCCGATGCAGTGGCGATGCACCGGCGACGTCGGCGATGCATCGGCGACGCACCCGCGACGCCGGCGTGGAGGAACTCGGACTCACATCAAGCCGCATCGCCGATGCATCGGCGACTCGGCGCGACCCTCCGACCCCAGCTGCTCTCGGGCCGGGTGAAGGGGGGTGATAGCAAAGGGGGGATTTGAGGATCAGCTCCCGGCGCCTCCTGGCGCCGGAGGCGGCCATGTATCGAGGAATGGGCCCCTCGGTGGGGCCGAACCAGCTGCATGCAGCAAATTTCGTAAACCCCCTTTCCCAATCCCCCCCTTTCGTCTGGCCCGATGCTCGAACCCCCATCCAGGAGGCCTAGATGGATATCGTCGGGCCCCGCTGCCGCAGCCGGCAAGAGGCGCCCTGGGAACCTGGCTTCGGGGGCCGAGCCTGGAATTTTTGTTATGCTCCAACCTATACTTTAGCCTCGATCGCCAGAAACACTTTCGAGCGCGAAGGGATTACCGAAGCTGGATGGCTTTCACGTGCTGGACCCTGGGAGGCGATACTCGTTCGACACTGTTTCGATATTTCTCTGGGTGTTCGAACTTATTTTCTACAATTGAATTAACATGTCAATGGTACCCAACCGCATGCACAAGGCAAACCGGGAATCACGCGAAGGCCAACCTGCAATAGGCGAGCCAACACGCGAAACCTTGGCCTGTGCGGAGAAAGTGAAGATGGCTTCGCCACGACACCGTAGCAGAGCTGTCCTGCGAACGTGACCGGAACGAGGGCCCCCAGAACACGCGCCACGACTCCGTGAGCCACCACGAGAGCACGCGTGCGGACGGGGCAGACTGCGTGCAGCTAGCGCCGAGGCTGGCACGGCCAATGGAATACCACGCAAGAGGTGCAATCGAGAGCGCCCGAGGCGCATGGATAAAGAATTGCCCGGAGAGGGAGAGAGAAGGAGAAGGGAGGAGCCGAGGCGAAGGAGAAGATAGGAGACATGTTGCGAAGCTGCTGTGCCACAGAATGGGCCAAGATATATACACTGACGAACGAAGATGGCACAATAAACAAATGACATGCGCGCGCTGAGACAGGCCGGGGGGGGCACGAGCGGAGGAGGAGGGAACATCCAATCCAGAAGAAACCAAACCCGCCGTTGCAACAGATACCTCACTCCGTACCGCGGGGCCTCCTGCGTGCAAGTGCGAGGAAAGAAAGCGCCTTGGGGTGGCTTCGGGCTGCCTCCCTCACGAATGTGGGAAAAGCCTCCTGCACAGCGAGAGGCTGCCACAAACCGTGGCGCGCACTGCCGCGCGCGCGGTAAAGCGCGAAAACACCAAGGGCTCGCAGAACAGTGCATGCTGCTCGCACCTCCCCTGCTGGGAATACTGCTGGAAGAGCTGGGAGGTACGTGGTTACGCCCGGGAAGTCTTCAAGGCACTGCGGCCTTGGAGGCATGCTGAGACCGAGGTGGCGCTGACATAATCGGTGAAAACACCGGCAGCCAGCGTAGTGCTCTATGCTGTCTTCTCCCGCGGGGCAGCCCAAACTGCAGCGCCTACTCCCCGCTCTCGGAAACCGTCGGGTGGTAACCCAACCGTTGCAAACAGAGCGAAGGGAGGCCGCAAGCACCCGAGGCGGGGCACGCGCTGCCAAAATCGTGGAAATCGCCACAACCCTGTGGACCCTGCGTCCCGGGAGCGTTGGCATACTCCATCTATCCAGCTTGCGCCGGAGGTCGTAGAATGCAGCACCATCTGGGCGAGCACGGAGAAGCGCGGTCGCTCTGGCCTGCCACCCTGCGTGATCGGGCACAGAGGAGGAGGAGGAGGAGGAGGAGGAGGAGGAGGAGGAGGAGGAGGAGCAGGAGGAGGAGGAGGAGGAGCAGGAGGAGGAGGAGGAGGAGGAGGAGGAAAAGAGGGAGGGAGAGCGGGGAGAGCGTTCGCACTCGGCCTTCAGCGCTGCCTCGGCATGCGCCAATTGAAACAAGAAAAGATTGTCCAGCCAAGTTCGCCACGTGCGGGTGCTCAGCTGTCCAGCTGCTGCGGCGATCGCCCGTTGAAGCCGCACACTCCGTTCCTGGACTCGAAAACCCCCGTGCTGACGATTCTCGAATAAACAGACTCGTGCTTTAGCGGCAACACACCGTGCTCGAACATCTTGAGGTTCAACCGGAAATCCAACGTCACGTTGTCTACGAAGGCACCTGGGGGACATCCAGCCTCCTGGGACGGACATCAGCGCCGCGCACGCCCGGGCCTCGTGGTCCTCAAACGTATCCGGAAGGGCGTCGAGTTGGCCGACGAACATGAGGACGCTGGCAACGAACACCTGTTAGGCCAGCAGTGAAGTGCACAAGCCGGCCCCTGTCGCGCCCCAGAGCTTGGCCCGGTCGAGATACTTGCGAAGCGCGGCTGCCCAGGACTTGTCCTCGCGGCCAGGGCCGAGGACGAAACCCAGATACTCCGCCCAGAGCCTGATGTCTACTCCTGCCCATGCCGGGGCCGCTCTGGTCAGCAACCGGCGGAAGTCGTCGGCATGGTGGACAAAGAGTGGGACCACCACTGCCTTCGCGAAGTTCAGAGCCGGCCCCGAGATTCTCGCGCGCTCGTGGAACAGGACGGCCAAAGCGGGGGCAGTCGCGAGGAATTTGGCGAGAACCATGGCGAGGTCGTCGGCGAACGCACGGATGCAGGCCCTCGGGAAAGAGCGCTGCAACCGACGGAGCAGAACGTCCGAGGCGACCGCGAAGAGGAGCGGTGACAGAGGACAGCCTTGGCGGATGCCCCGTGTCAGGGGGAAGCCGCCGTGCCTCGAACCCCCCACGACCATGTGGCACTCGTTGGCCTGGTAGAGGACGCGCACGAACCGCAGCAACCACGGCGGCCATCCCAGCGCCGCGAAGAGACGATGCAGAAACTCGTGCTCCACGGAGGGGAAGGCCGCGGCGAAATCGAAGAACA
>CAUYUJ010016593.1:164761-394761 GCA_963575745.1 Prorocentrum cordatum
AAGAGGAGGAGGAGGAGGAGGGGGAGGGGGAGGAAAGGCGCCCTCTGTCAGCATGGCCGACTGCATCGTTTCTGGGGGCGTCGCTGGCACGCGCAGGCCTGCCTGCAGGCACGCACGGGGCAACGAGCAGGGAGGGCGGCTGCAGTGAGACCTCGGCAGCGACACAATGGAGGCCAGTTCACAAGAGACCTTCCCACTCGGGGACCACGACCCACTCGGTTATGCGGAAGCGGCTCCCGTCGAGCCCCTACCCGCGGCACCATTGGTGGCCCACCCCCGACCGACCCGGGCTGAGTCTGACTGGACCCGCGGATGGTCGCAATAAAACTCCTGAGGTCGGGGCAGCCAATGGGAGCGGTCGCGGGGCCGGAAAACGCGGGAAGCAGCGAGAGAGGGCCTAGGTCGGAGGGAATGGGGAGGGAATGAGATGATCCACGGGATCGCCTGTATAAGACACCCAGAAGCGGTGGGCACCGCAGTGGAGAGAAGGAGACGGCAGACTCGAGACCTGGCGGGAAGTCATCAGCCGCCTGAACGCTTCCTGAAATTTAGAACAGGACCTGCGACCAGAGGAACGGCAAGCACTCTGAGAAGTGGACCGAACAACTCGCGCGGCTACGACGAATTCAGTTGCGCGTTTTTTCTGGGAGACGCGGCCGAGGTTCAGTGCGACGACGCCCGCACCCTCTGGCGCCACCGCAATCTGGAGGTCGACTGGAGCGCGACGCGGCAGCATCATTATCAGCAGCAACAGCAGCAAAGCGGCCAGAGCCAGGCAGCCGGAGGGAAGTGCAACGGAGGCAAGCGCCCCAGGGAGGCAATCTGGCCCACTGGGGACGAGTCCCGGCTACGTGGACTCTAGCGGCGACAGGCGACGACGGCCTTGCAGCTTCCTGGGCCCAGTGGTCGCGTCACCGACCCACCGGGACTGCAGCCTTTGCGAGGTGCCTTCCACCCTAGGAGGTGCCCGCAAATTGACCCAACAGTCTGCGCGCTCGTTTGGTGCGTTTCGTCTGGCGCGCCCACCACCCCGCGGGGTGCGCCTCGCGAGGCGCCCTCCGTCCCAAGAGGCGCCCCGCGTCCTGGTCCACCTGTCCGCGCACCTGTTAGGTGCGTTCCGCGCGACGCGCCTCCCGCCCTGGGCGGCGCGCCAGCTTCCAGCCCCTCGCGCGCGCCCCCCCCCCCCCCCCCCCAGGCGACGCGCGTGGCATTGCTGCTGTGGGCGCGCCCCAATCTTTTTCAACACGCGCGTTCGCCTGTTAGGTGCGTCCCCGCGGGCGCGTCGCCCACCCCGGGCGGCGCGCCCCGGGCGACGCGCCCCACCTGGCACCAGCGCGACACATGCTCCAGGTGAGGCGCCCCCGCCCGCCCGCATCCCGACGGCTAATACTTCAATTGCGCACCGCAGGTGCGTGCTTTTCGCGTTGCCCACCCCGCATGGCGCGCCCCGTCTGTTCGCGGGCGCAGCGCCCCGCCGAGGTGCTGCGCCGTGCGCTGCCTGAGGCTCTGCCCTGCTCGCGGCCGCCTGCTCGCGCGCTGGCTGCAAGCTCGAGGCCTCTGCGCGCGGCGCGTCAGCCGTCGCGGCTGCGCGCCCCCGCGCCGCCCGCCGCTGGGTCGCCGATCCGCCTCGGGCCCCTCTGGCCCTTGCCCGGTTGGCGCACTCGCCTCCGAAGCGGCCGTGGGCCCCGCAAATTGGCCGCCGCCCCTGCTGGTGACTCGCGCTGCCAGAACTAGGAAGCACCGCCGTCGCGGCGCCATTTCCCCCTTCTCGCCTCCCGGTGCCAGAGGCCCGTGCCCACTTCCCACTCGACTGGGCGCCAGCCCGGCCTTGGCTGCGATGCGCGCGCCGGCCCCAGGCTCGGCCTTGCGCCTCTTCGCCCTCTCCGCTCTGCCGCCCCTTGCCTTTGCGTGGCCTCCGCGCGCCGCTCGGCGCCGGCACTCTCTCGGCGCTCTGCTTCGCCTGGCCATTTCGCCCCCCCCCGTCGCAACGGTCGCGCCTCGCGGGCCCCGCGCTGCACCGCGCTGGGCCGCGCGCCCAACCCGCCGCAGCCGGCCCTCGCCGTCGCTTTCCTGCCCCCACGTTGGCGCCGCCGGCCCGCCCCCTTCGACGGCTCGCCGCTCTCGCTGCCCCCCAATTGCTGAGCCCCGCCCTGCACTTCGGCTACCGGCTCCTCCCCCCGATGGTACGCCCGCGACGCCGCCCCGCGCTCGCTGCCAGGGGCTGCCCTGCGGCCTGGCCGCTCCGCGCGCCCACCGCGGTCTGGCCGCCTTCTTCCTACCTCCTGTCTCTGCGGCCGGCACTCTTCTCGCCCTCCCCTTATTGCCTGCGGGCCAATTCGCAATGCAGTAGCCCGGGTTGCTCGGGCGTGCGAGCGGATAGCCTGTCCCGCGCCGCGATGTAAAATAGAGAAAGGGGGCCTCCGCTGGCATCCTCTGGAAAAGATGCGCGAATCATGTGGCCAGGATTAGCCCTGCGCGCAGGTGCATTTGCCATCTCGCCCTGCGAAGCCCCAGCCGATTAAACCTCCCCATGTCCACCCAGATGTCTGAATCATCTGGTCGACGCACCGCGATGTGGTCGATGGCGTAGAAGGCGTTGGTGGCGTCGTGCGCCCGCGTTTTGAACCACTGTCATGCGTGAGTACGTCGCCAAGAGAATACCATTTCGATAATAACTGGTCCTTCCATGCGCCTGCCTGGGAAACATCGATACACGTATGAATGCTACAGGGCTGGGGTGGCTCGGTCATGCAAGCTGCGGTCGCACTCCATGGCGAGCGCGCATCGGCCATGATCCACACTCTCGCATTTTCCGGCAACTAAGCATGCCCCCAAAAACGCGCATATCACGATACCCGTGATACCGTTCAAGTGGGAATGGTGTTGGTTATTGTTATCATTATCCTGCTGCGGGCTGCGAACATTGTTTGCTGCTTCATTTGGGTAACATAGCTGGCGTATGGCATGCCACTTCAATCATGTAGGCTCAGTGTGTGGCGCGCCGTCCTCGTCATGACATGCCACGGCAAACCTATCATTGTATGTGTCCATGGCTGCACCCGTGTGGCCGGTCCGCCCCGTTTATTTGGCCAGCGCGCCTGCTTAAAGAGATGCGGAGAGTCGTGTGGTCGCCTCCTGTGAAAATCCTTGCCCGTCCTGATGATAATTGAACGCCGTTGGCCAACAACCTCCGCAAAATGGTTGCGATGTGTGCCGCGATGAACTACGTAAGGCGCCACTGGCTTCACACCAGCGCGGGTGTGTCGCGGTTTGGGTCGTGGGGCCGATCACGGGTGGGCGAGGAGGCGATCAAAAAGGAGGGGGAGGACTGTTGTCCCCGCCCCCCCCAAACACAAAACAGATGGTGGAAATGTGTCCAACTATTTTATGTTGTTTGGTTGGGGGTAACGGAACCAGAGAAAAGAGGTGCAGAGGAGGGCGACGAGGAGGAGGCAGGAGAGGAGGACGCCATAGAGCACGCCGAGCATTCACAGACGCGCGCGCCAAATTCTCGAGCGCGCGGCCTCGACCCCGAGGGACTTCACAATCCCCCTTCCCACAGAGGGGGAGGCGAGACGAGGAGGATGAGGAGGAGGCGGAGAGGGGGAGGGAGGAGGCGGAGGAAGAGGAGGAGGAAGAGGAGGAGAAAGAAGGAGGAGCAGGAGGAGAAAGAAGGAGGAGGAGGAGGAGGAAGAAGGAGGAGGAGGAGGCGGAGGAGGACAAGGACAGGGGGGAGGAGGAAGATGAGGATGAGGAGTTGGGGAAGGAGGAGGAGGAGGAGGAGGAGGAGGCGAGGATGAGCAGGAAGACGAGGACCACTCGGCGCCCTCGCCCTGCTGGCGCAAGCCGAGCTCTGGGCGGGGGGCCGCCGGCGAGCCTCGGCGCTGCCGACCGTATCGTGCTCGCTCTTGACCTTGGCGACGCCCTGGCCCGCGGGGGCGCCCCGCAGAGGGCGCGGGCCGTGTTTTTACGTGTTCTCCACCTCCTCCTCCGTCCTCGTTCCTCCTCCTCCTCATCCTCGCTCCTCGCTCCTCCTCGCCTCCTCCTCATCCTCCTCCTCCTCCTCCCTCCTCCTCCTCCTCCTCCTCCTTCTCCTCCTCCGCGTCCTCCTCCTCCGTCCTGGTTCCTCCTCCTCCTCTTCCTCCCTTCCTCCACCTCCTCCTACTCCGTCCTCGCTCCTCCTCCTCGTGCTCCTCTTCTTCCGTCCTGGCTCCTCTTCGTCCTCCTCCACCTCCTCCACCGCCTCCTCCTCCTCCACCTCTCTTCTCCTCCTCCACCTCCTCCTGCTCCTCCACCTCCTCTTCAAAAACCATGCCCCTCGACACAGGGGCATCATCGTCATTGGCCTTGCCGCCGCCGCCGCCGTCCTCGTCATCACCATCAACGCCACTGTCATCAACGCTCCCGCTGATTACCGCACCCGCCCGAGCCGCCGACCCGCCGGGAAGCGCCCGCTCGAGTCACCCGCCTGCTCTCGCTCCGCCCTCGCCTCCTGGAAACTCTGGGGGGTCCAAGCCGTCGATGGGAGAGGGAGGCTCGAGCGGTACAGTCGGGGCGTTGACCTAAGGAACCCTAAATAAGGAACGAGGCCCCCTTTTTCCATAAGTTAAACTTCGATTTCCCGTCGAAAACAAAAGGGAAGCCTGAGGCAAGCTGTGAAACACTTAAGGAACACCGAGCCCCTCCCCAACGAAAAGGGTTCCTTCTTCAGCACCCCGACTGTAATCCTTCAAAGACGGAAGCGTGCAAGGGGTCGGGGGAGAGCCCGACATCCTGGTCTCTCCACAGGCACCCCGCGCCTTCTTCTGAGAGGTGCCCGTGGTGAGGGCGGTGCGGCCGCCGTGCCGGGTGCGAGCGCCCACTGCAAGGCGTTGGGTTTTTTTTAATGGCCCTTTCAGCTCACAACATCGGCAGTTTAGTCACACATAGGGTGTGGAGCAGATAAGAACTACACGAGCTGCATCGGTCACGGTATCCTCGATCGCCTCCCTTCCTCCTCCCTCCTCCACACTCTCTTTCATTCCTCGTCGTCCTCCTCCTCCTCCTCCTCCTCATTCTTTCAAACGGCGTCGAAATTGGCGTCGACGGCGACAACACGCTGGGCCGCAGGGGCCATGACCGCGACGACGCGACGACCGCGACGAGCAGACGCCCGCGACGACGTGTTGGGCGTGGGCTCAGCCTCCCTGTCCTGCCCGTCTCTCGGCAGGCAGAGCTCCGTACGGTGGAGGCCAAGACGTCTACTGATATTTGGCGTGGGAGCGTCACGCTTTCCATGGCAAAACCATCGAAACCCAGGACAACCCGGAGGCAAGCAAGGTGTTTCTTGGCAGTGGGCCTCCACTGTAGAGCCACCCCAACCTGATGATAACCGGCACCTCCTCCTGGCCCAAGAAGAAGAGACACTCAATCAACACGTGGTTCGGAAATCCTCGGGGATTTCTGAACCTTCTCTCTCCGAACATTCAAGCCTGTGTACAGGCTTGTTATCCGAAATCCCTCCTCCCAATCCTCCCGTGGGCTACGGACAGAGGTGGCGCCTTCCTGTCTCAATCCTCGTCCTACGCTCAATCAGACTCGCCCTAACGTGGACTGCGGATCCGTGGATTTGGCGCATGGGCATTCGATTCATGGACCGCTTGAGTATGGTAAAGGGAGCTGTCTTTTGTCAACGCGCCTCGATCCAAGTCTGCGTTTCTTCGATTCTCTCAAGACCCCCTCTTCCCACCACAGCCGAAGTCCTGCCTCACACAGCCTCGAACAAGGAGCGAGGCCCCCTCTTGCGGCCCCCGCTGCGCCTGGTCATGTTGCATCATCGAGAGACCTTGTGTCTCCCGTCGCGGCCCGAATGATCCGTGTCGCATCCGTGTCGAATCCATGTCGGACTCGTCGCCTCCGTCTCGAACCCGTGTCGAATCCGCTTCGAATCCACGCCAAATCAGCGTCGAGACCGCATCGAGCCCATGCGCGGAATCGAGGCGGGGGAAGAAGCAAGCACGGCCTCCTTGACCTTGTCCTCCGCGGAGCCCGTGGAAGCTGGGCCGTCCTTGAGGCCGCTGTCCAGCTGGCGGCGCGCGTGGGCGGAGACATCGGGGGGGCATCGGGGATCGAGGAGGTCGAGGCTCGGGGATCTTGGAGCGAGCAGAGGAGGGAAGAGGATCGAGGGGAGCAGAGAAGGGTCGAGGAGGTCGCGGATCGAGGCATGGGGCTCGAGGGAGAAGCTGAGGAGCGAGGAGGGCGATCGAGGCGATCGAGGGTCGGAGAGGAGGAGGAGGAGGAGGAAAAGGAGGAGGAGGAGGAGGAGGAGGAGGAGGAGGAGGAGGAAGGGAAACAACAACTCCCACTCTGCATGTGGGACGGCACAAAACTCAGCTCGACTGCCGCACGGCGCCCTGCGGTCGCTGTTCCTGCACCGCGGGAGCGGGGGCCACGCACTCTGTGGGGCCGCACCGTGCAGAGGGGAAAGGACGGGACACTTGCAGGGCGCGGCTCCTCCTCCTCCTCCTCCTCCTCCTCCTCCTCCTCCTCCTCCTCCTCCTCCTCCTCCTCCTCCTCCTCCTCATCGCTCCTCCTCCTCCTCCTCCTGCTCCTCCTCCTCCGCCTCCTCCGCCTTCACCACCTACGCCTCCACCTCCTCCTCTCGTAAGTCATACGGACAGTATAGGAAGGACGAGTCGAGCAGAGCAATATGACGGGACACTAAAACGGAGGCAATGTGGCAACACCGATCGCTCCGCCAAACTGCGCAAGACGACTGCGAGCAAGAACCTGGACAGTACAGCTGTCCAGCGCGAGAGCCGCCGGCTGCTTTGGCACGCTGTCTCGATCCTGGATTGCCGAAGGTGGACAGCGGGAGAAGCATAAGGACGTACGGAAAAGGATCGGGAGCGGCCCAGAGGGGGGTGTCCAAGAGGGGGGGGGGGCAAATCATGACCGGCGGCACGTGCGCGGCCAGCGGGGGGACCAGGGACGTAATGAAATAAGAAGAAGCGCCATGAAACCTGGGGAGACATCGTGGCCCCCGCCATGATATCCACCCCCCCTATTCACCCCCCCAGGACAACCGGCCTCGCCCAGGCGCTCCATGTCCCAATTGTCATCGTCGAGCGAGTGTCGCCTCATGGCGCACGTAACGATGATCAGATCGCACATCAAAGCACCCAGAATCACGCACAGGACGCCGAGATCAGACAAGGCGCCCACTGCCTCGTAGCACGCGCCCCAAACCAGGCTCTGCTAGTACTCCGCCCAAAAAATTCACACCATATCATCCAGAATCTCTGTGACCTCGTCGATAACGTTGTCGTCGAGCAGATCACGCAGCCCCACGCCCATCTCGGTTGTCATGCTGCCCGTGGTGTCGTCGAGGGTTGAGAATGCAACGTTTACTCTCTCGTCGAATTCCGCAAGGTACCTCCCGAACTCAGCTAAAGTGCTACTTTGTTGGAGCCTCGAGCACGTGCTATCGGAACCCATGCGCGTTTCATAATCAATTGCTATTCCACCTGCGCTGGCGGCCCAGACGTCGCACACTATGCTAGAGGCGCCCTGGAAAACGTCGCAGCTGAACACAGCGTCGTTCCTGAGGCCCTCTTTCGTCTCAGTGATGAAGGATGTCGCCTGGTAATTGGCTTCTGGGGAGCAGGGCAGCAAACCCAGAGTTGACCTGCAAGGCGTGGTCAGAGCCAAGTTGCAGTCCGACTCTGCAATGGCCTAATCGCCGGTGAAGTACGCGTCCATGCCCAAGATAGGCAGATCACCGAAGGTGGAGTTCGAGCAGGCCAGCGAGGTGATCATCGTAGCGTCCTGCCCAATTATCCCGCCCGCGGCAATGAGGGCATCGATGTACTATCCGTCACGATGAGTTCTGCAATGGCTGCCCCGTACTCGCTCAGAAGCTGCCGCAAAATCACTCCCGTGTCCATGGCCAGCGCCGTGTCTTTGCTCGCCAACTTGGTTTGGAGCTCGTCCAATAGCGCGTCGATCGCTTCCTTCAGATCGGCCTCGATCAATTGCCTCATCGTCTGGGTGGAGCCCCCGGACGTGATCAGGAGGACGTCCGCGAAGTCTGCCGGCGCCGTGACGTCCAGCGGGTTGAGGCACTTGCCCACGATGTTCTTCGTCATGGTGAGGGAGTCCCCCGTGAGATCGAGGTCCAGCGCGTCCTGGGAGCCATCGATGACAGCCCCGCTGAAGCCGTCGAGGGTCAGGCACGTGACGCCCAGGGGCAAGCCGACGGCCTGCAGGAGCCCGCCGGTCAAGAAGCACGGCAGGGCCACGAGGAAGCCCCAACGCCAGCTGCGGCAGGCGCACCTGCGCGGCAGCACCTGCGTCTGCCCGTCCACGCCGCTCTCCCGCAGCGAGAATGCGAGGCGCCCCAGACAGCTGAAGATCGCGGCGAGCAGCCCATGCGCAGGGAGGGCGTGCATGCTCAGACTTCCCTCGGTCACGCTCGACTCCACCAGGCCCCAACTATCCCCGTCAACACGCGGGCCCAGGGCGTCCACGAGCAGCGCGTTCAGGTCGGAGGGCGGCGAAACGGGTTCGTCGAGAAACGCCCGCAAATCCTGGCGCTTGCCGGTGTCCAGCGCGGCCTTTGCTTCTGCGCGCGCATTGGTGAACGCCGAGGCCAGAGAGTCTGCCGCGGTGTCAAGCACGCCGGTGAGCTCGTCACTGAGAGACTCGCAAACTGGACACTTATACCCGTTTGGAACGCGATTGGCGCTCTCGTCCATCATGTCTTTCAGCAGCTCCAACGTCTCTGTCGCATGCGAGAAGGCCTTGTCGATCTCCGCCGTATCATCGATGAGGTGATTGAAATCGGTCACGAAATCGCTGTCCTCGTCGAGGATGTCGCTCAGACTGGTGAACCTGTTTGTCATCGGCGTCACACCGATGAAAATAAGCGAACTTGGACATTCGACAGTGGCCTTCGCCATCTTCGCAGCGTCGCATCCAAGGCGCTGGCTGCCGCCGCTGAGGTCTTCATACATGGCCGCAGAAAAGATCCAACGCAGGACCAGGCCAAGCTCCGACGCCAAGAACCAAGATTGAGCCGATCAGCTTGCAGACGAGACCCGTCGACTTCTTCTGTTCTTTCGCCCTGCGCACCCGGCAGCGCTTGCAGCAGGTGTAGCAGCCGCGACATCAAATCAAAAACAAGAGAACGAACAAGAGCAGGCCGGCCGCTTTCGGCGCGACATCTGTGGCACCATCGCCCTGCGTGTGCTCGATCGTTTTCGTCGGGGTGTCATCACTTTTTCCGCTTTGCAGAAGACCTCAATCGAGAGCCACTTCTCCCCGCCGGCAGCACTGTCCAATGCTTCCCTCGACGGCTCAGCGCTGTCTACGTCTGGGCAACGGCCCGCGATTGCGATGTCGTACTTGTTCGAGGTGGCCGCGCAGGACGTGGGCAGAAAAAGCCCATGCAAACGCCCGCGCGCCCTGAACGGACAGCATTGCCAGCCTTCCTGCTTGTCTGGCGAGCGCGCTGGCCCCCCTACCTCGGCGTTTGGCACTCAAACTGCTTGAGCCAAAATGCCAACGGAAAAAGGCAGAGGAGGACGAGGAGGAGGACGAGGAGGAGGAGGAGGATCGATCGATCGAGCTGTCGGGCCGATGTCGCTGGTGACTGCTGCTCTAGCTAGTGCTGAGTCTCAGTGCAGAATTAGCTCGGCCTAGCTGTGATCGCTTTCTGCCTGGGGGAGCAGACGCTAGAAGGCGCTCGGGCCCTGCCCGCGCCGTATGCCCCACGCGAGGGCCTGGGGGCGGGGTGGCGCCCGCCCTCGCGGATGCTCTCTCGTCAGTTGCGGCCGCGCCTTTTGCGGTTGCTTGCCTCGTTGCGAGGTGGGGGCGCGAGCCGAGGGGCCGAAAGGAGACAGGGAACTGCTGCTACTATCTGACCCTCTGTCGTGAGCACAACAGTTACCGTGCCATTCTCGTCTACCAGGAAAAAAAAACGAATTGTCTCCCACGCCTCGACCATCTGGCCGACCAGTTCTACGATAGTCTCCTTCAGCCATGATCGCGAAGCCGCGCGCCCAGTCTTCAGTCTTTCGGCGACCAGGTCGTGCACTAGATCCGCCATGCGCCCCAACTCCACTTCCTTCTCAACCTTGTCTCCTGGCTCGCCCGTGGTGTAGTAGATGTCGTCTTGGCCCTGCTTCTTGAGAGCGTTGTTCTCCTCCAGACTGATCGTCTCGTCCCCAGACTTTGATGTGTGGCAGTGCATCGGTTCCGTGACCTCGGCGCGATGAGGCTGAAGTGCCTCGTGCACGTCCTGCTTGAGGCGCCTGCAGAACTGTTCGTAGATGTTCGTGTAGTCTTCTCTCTTCTCGGCGATCTCCGCGAGCATGTCCAGGCAGTACTTCACGGACACGTAGAGAGAGGCGCTTTCCTCGTTGGTTACGTCCTTCGCCTTGTGCATCCACAGCGGCTTGTTCGCGGTGAGCTGCTCCCACTTGTGCGAAGCCTCTTTCATCCTTCGTTCGTTCTCCTCGTGGCTGTGCTGTGCTGGTCCATATCCGTCTCGTAGATCATCTCGTCGGCGCCCACGTCCGTGAGCGGTTCGGCTTCCAGCTCGCCCGCGGTGTAGTAGTTGTCGTGCGGGCCCTGCTTTTTGCGATTGTCGTTCTCCTTCAGACTGATCATCTCGTCCCCTGACTTTGAGGTGTGGTAGTGCCTCGGTTCCTCGACCTTGGTGCGATGAGGACCCTCGTGCACGTCCTGCTTGAGGCGGATGCCGTACTGTTCGTAGATCTTCGTGTAGTCGTCCCTCTTCTTGGCGCTCTCCGCGGACATCCCCAGGTAGTGCTTCACGTCCTCGTGGTCCACCCTGTCGTGAAACAGGGACTTGTAGAGGGAGGCGTTTTCCTCGTTGGTTACGTCCTCCGCCTTGTGCGTCCACAGCGGCTTGTTCACGGCAAGCTGTTCCGACTCGTGCAAAGTCTCCTTCCTATTGCTTTCCTCGTGGCTGTGCTGGTCGTCGCCGTCCGAGGACGTCTCGTAGATCATCTCGCATACATCCTCGTCCGTGAAAGACTTTTCGCTCGTGTGGTCCTCCCGGTCGTTGGAGAGGGATTCGTACTAGGAGGCGTACTCCTCGTTGGTTACGCCCTCCGTCTCGTGGCGCAGCTCCGCGAACTTGATGTAGGCCGTGCGCGCTATGTGTAGACGTAGTCGTCTGTCTGCGCGTCGCCGTGCCTTGGATCGTCCTTGCAGGGGGTGCCTCAGCCCAAGCGGGGCGGGCACTCTTGACACGGCAAGCGAAGGGAAGCGCGTCATCGCTGCCATGCGGGCCTTCCGCCCAGTTACTCTCTACACATGATGTGTAATGGCTGCGTGTTCTTTCTAGGCTGCCCTGGCAATCTCTTAAGCCCAGATGGCAGCTGGAGGAGGAGGAAGAGGAGGAGGAGGAGGAGGAGGAGGAGGAGGAGGAGGAGGAGGAGGAGGAGGCAGAGGAGGAGGAGGAGGAGGACTGGATGACTGGATGGGGGGCGACAGGAGGGCGAGAGGAGGACGAGAGAAGGAGGAGGCGGGTAGGGCGCGGGGGAGGGCGAGGAGTAGGGGAAGGAGGCGGAGGACCAAGGGGAGGAGCGGCGCTCAAATGGCAACCCCTCGCAGACATGCTACGGAGCTCCGCTTCCGCGCCCGTGCGCAGGCCCGCATTGCTGCCCCTCCTCGCCAAGGTCGTCGGGAGCCTGGACCGCGAAAAGCGCCTTCGGTTCGCGCCGCGGGACCACGCTCCACAGACTTGGGTGGCCCAAAAGGGGATCCCGTCGGCGTGTGTGAGAGGCTCTTCGAGGCCCGCCTAACCCAAACTGAAGGACGCCAGCCTCCTTTGAATCGTCGTCTTCCTAAAAGAGATCGAATAGTGGGGATTGAACACTGTCGGAATTTACGTCCAAGGGAGGAAGCCCATTTGGGGTGACCGGGGTCCAGCTGAAAGGGGGGGTGCAATGGATTTGGGGCAATTGTATTGCAAATGTACTGCGCCAGAGAAATTGTATTGCGTTGTGCTGCAAATGTCCGGCCCAACGGGCCAGAAGCGTGCTAAGATCTTCGGTAACTGGTTCACAGTATTTCTAGTTCGCGCGCGCGGGGCGGCCCCTGGGGGTCCCCGGACGAAAAATACCCTGGCAGGGTCCCGAGAGGAGCCACCAAAGCACTCCAGATGATGGCCATTTTTCGGCACCTCTCACGAAGATCGTGGCCTCCGAGGGGGGAGCCGCAATCGACTACCCCCCCCCGCCCTAAGAGGCCTCCAAGAGCCCCCCAAGAGGCCCTGGGGCCCCCAAGACGCCGCCAAGGAGCCCTAAGAGACTCTCAAGAGGGCCCCAAGAAGCAAACGTCATTGCTTTTCCTTCGGTTTGGGGGAGATTTGGGCGTCTCCACCTTTTCGGCATCGCGACGCCCCAAGACGGCCCAAGAGGCCTCCAAGATCGCCCTAAGAGGCCCGAGGGGCCTCCGACAGGGCCCCAAGACGGCCCGAGAGGGTGCCAAGACGGCCCACGAGGCCTCCAAGACGGCCCAAGAGGACCCCAAGAACGCTCTGAGAGAAGCCCCAGAGGGGGAACACGAAACAACATTTCGAGCCCTCGGCCCTAAGAAGCCCCCAGGAGGCGCCAAGAGGCCCCTTTGAAGCCCCAGGAGGCCGCCAAAAGGCCCTCGAGATAGCCCCCAGACGCCCCACGAGGCTTTCAAGAGCACTCCCAAGAGGGCCCCAAGAGGCACAATTCATTGCTTTTCCTTAGGTATTGGGGGGATTTTTGCGTCTCCACCTTTTCGACATCGCGACGCCCCAAGACGGCCCAAGAGGCCCCCAAGATCGCCCTAAGAGGCCCGAGGGGCCTCCGACAGGGCCCCAAGACGGCCCGAGAGGGTGCCAAGACGGCCCAAGAGACCTCCAAGACGCCCCAAGAGGGCCCCAAGAACGCTCTAAGAGAAGCCCCAGAGGGGGAGCACGAAACAGTATTTCGAGCTCTCTGCCCTAAGAAGCCCCCAGGAGGCCCCTTTGAAGCCACAGGAGGCCCCCAAAAGGCCCTCGAGATAGCCCCCCGACACCCCACGAGGCTTTCAAGAGCATTCCAAAGAGGGCCCCAAGAGGCACAATTCATTGTTTTTTCCCGTAGGTATTGGAGAGATGTTTGCGTCTCCACCTTTCGGCATCGCGACGCCCCAAGGCGGCCCAAGAGGCCCCCAAGATCGCCCTAAGAGGCCCGAGGGGCCTCCGACAGGGCCCCAAGACGGCCCAAGAGGGTTCCAAGACTGCCCAAGAGGCCTCCAAGACGGCCCAAAAGGGCCCCAAGAACGCTCTAAGAGAAGCCCCAGAGGGGAACACGAAACAACATTTCGAGCCCTCGGCCCTAAGAAGCCCCCAGGAGGCGCCAAGAGGCCCCGCCCCCAAAAGGCCCTCACGAGGCCCCCAAGCTCCCAAGCGGCTCCCAAGCGGCTCCCAGAAGCCCCAAGATGCTCCCAAATGCTCCCAAAGGGGCTCCAAGAAACCCGATTGAGACTCAGAAACCTAAGAGGCCCCCAAGAACCCCCCAACGAGGACCCCCAAAGGCCCCCCAAAAGCCCAAACGCCAGCGAAGGCGCAATACGGGCCGGCAGAATGAGCGAAGCGACTTAATAATTTATATCACACGAAAATCCAGCAGTACACTTGCGCTCCGGAATGTATTGCACGCCACAAGTGTATTGCAACCCCACAAATCAATTGCACCTAATCTATTGCACCACCCACTTGTCGCTGGACGCCCTTTTGGGTCAACCCGAAGAAAGCGAGAAAAAACGGTACACACATAAATGCTCGACAGACCGCGCGGGATTTCCGATCGGCGCTGGCCCCCCTCCCTGGCGCGCCTCCGAGACATCCGCCCGGAGCGGCGAAAATTTCGGTGTATGCCGTTGGTTCTTCGTCGGCTCCGGTTCTAATGTCAATGAAGGGGCCCTGGGACACACAAATAAATACACACACAAATAAAACTATTCCCCATATCTTCCAATCTTTTCTGGGTTTTTGTCTTCCCCCCAACTTCCCATATCTTCCCTTACTCTCCTGGGAATCGACGATTACTTGTGCCTGTGTTTTTTCGCCTGCTGACTGATGCCATGTGTCATGGGAGGGCGGCCCGGGATGGGTGGGGCCCGCTGGCGCGCTCGACCTGGCAGATTTCGCAGATGCCCACGAAGTCTCGGAAGGCGGGGGGCGCGAGGCAGGTCCTCCCCAATGAAGGGGCCCTGGGACACACACAAACAAACACACACACAAATAACAGGACTCCCCCATATTTTACCACATCTTCTGGGTGTTCTGTCTTCCCCCCCACTTTTCCCATAATTTCCAATGTTTTCCGGGGGAATCGACGATTCGTTGTGTCTGTGTGTTATTCTTCCTCCTGAAATGAGCAACACACGTCGGACCTGGGCCAGAAAGGTACCACTCAGGCGTACGAGGCCCTCCGCCGGCAAACACGCGCAGAACATCCGAGGGCACCCTCCCCAGGGCGCACAGGAACACCCGACGAGCACGGAGCACACCAGGGCACCTACCCCAAACCGACCTCGATCTTCTTTTTGTCCCCCCCCTGTCTTCTGAGGACAGGGGATTGTGGAGTATGCGGTCCTCCTCCTCCTCCTCTTCCTCCTCCCTCTCCTCCTCCTCCTCCTCCTCCTCCTCCTCCTCCTCCTCCTCCTCCTCCTCCGCCTTCATCCTCCCTTCAGCGTCCTCCCTCCCCATCCGCCTTCATCCTCCCTTCACTTCTCCCACAGCGGCAAGGAAAACACAAAGAAAACCCAAGGAACAACCCAAGAAAACCAAAGAAATCAAAGGTTGGGAGCCCCGACAGCACTTGCTCCAGATGAGCGGGAGGAGCGGGTCCGCAGCCAGACCTGGGCGCGCAAGCAGCTGATGCTGCTTCGCTTTCAGCCATCTGGGGACCCATCCGTGCCCGCACCAAAGGTCACTCCAGCGAAAGTAGGGAAACAAATAATGACATAAACAAAAAAAAAATTCGGAGGTCCGCGCGGCTTTTTCGAATTGACGTTGGACCCCCCTCCCTGGCGCGCGGAGCGCGCCAGGGGCGGCGCCGGAGGCGCCGCTGGGGGGCCCCAGCGCCGATCCGAGAAATCCGCGCGGACCTCCGAGTTGTGATTTTTATGTCATTGCTCGTCCCCCGACTCGAGAAAGGACACTCTCACGTGCAGTCCAATCTCTCGTGCCCGTCGGTGTCCCCCGGGCCTCTCGGACGCCCGTGCAGAGCCTCCCGCCCGCCAGGCGCGCAGGCCAGGTCCAGAGGGCGGGCCGCGGCGCCGCTCGGGAGCGGCGGCCAGAGCGGCCCGGGCGGGAGCCCCAAGCGGCCCCAGAGCACTCTCGGGCAGGAGAGCCCAGGATGATGGGCGTGGTTTCCACCACCACCACCACCACCACCATAATCTCCTCCTCCTCCTCCTCCTCCTCTTCGTCCTCCTCCTCATCGCCCTCCTCCTCCTTCCCCCTCCAACCTTCGTCCTCCTCCTCCTCCTCGCCCACGCACTCTCTGGCAGGAGAGCCCAGGAATCGAATCAAATACATCCCGAGAACAAAAAAACAACAACCCAAAAACAGTCAAACGAATAATCGAAAGATCGTCCCCAGACTACTGTTAGACTAGTTTCGAATACTCCTCCTGTAGAGGGGCATGCCCGACTTAAGCTTGGGACGCTGTCTCCATGACAGCCCAGCAGGGCCCAGAATCGAACCGATAAGTTGGACCGGCGATCGAAGTGGATCGGATCGGCGGAAATCTGCAGCCGGGTCGGGAAAGGTCGAATCGGCGGAAATCGGCAGGCCAGTGTTCCTCCAATACGAAATCGGAACCCCGATCGGAATCCCAAGTCGAATCAATTCGGAATCGGAAGCCATCGAAGTCGAATCGAATCGAATCGGAGGAATCGAAACGAGCCCTGTTCAGGACGCCCGAAGACGACCCCACGAATGCACGCAACAAACTATAGCTCGTATGATGCTGCCCACGCTTCTGAGACCCTCAAGGATGCCTCGACAACCACATCAGGACGTGCCCTAAATGCCGTCCGACAAAAACTCCAAGAGAGGCCCCCGAGGCGGCCTGGGAGGCCCCCCCAAAAACGGCCCGACGAGAGCAGCCCGAAGGTCACCCCGGGTGGCCCCCAGACGCTCCCGCCAGGGCACTCCAACGCTTGGCCCGGTCGTTCAGGGAGCGCCCGTGGTCGCCAGCAAGGGCCCCCCCCCAAAAAGAAAAAACCATAGGGGGCCCCGAAAACACACGCAGTGCCCCCCCCCCCCCCCCCAGACGCCCCCCGCTTCCGTGACGCCCCGGAGAGGACCGTCCAAGGAGGAGTTTCCGCAGCAATCCTGAGAAGGAAGATCCAACATTTGCTGATTCTAAGAAATCGGTTTCAAGGAAAACACACAACCCAACTCGGCCAATTCAAGCCGCCGACCCTCGCCTGCCGAAGATGGAGGGGGAGTGTGGGATGACCGGCAGCCCCCTTCCCCTGACCCGCTACCCTGGTGTCCAAGCTTCCGTTTGAGGGGTGGGGGTGAGGGGCGAGCTTCTGAACGCTCCACTGGGGTCTCTGGTGCCTCCTGACTTGCAATCTGTGGCCTCCAAGATGCCCAAGATATAATTTCAGCTGGCTCAGACTGGGTTCTCAATCGTGCAGAAAGGGAGTCGACAAAGACAAGACAGCCCCAGGCGGCCTAAGACGTCCCGAGAAGGCCCCGAGAGGATCCTCAAGAGGGCCTCGAGAGGCATAGATCATTGATGATACCCCTCTTGATGGTTTGGCATATTTCAGCGTTCTCGTGTTTTCTCTGGCTTCCGACGCTCCAAGACGGCCCAATATGCCATCAAGATCGCCCCAGGACGGCCCAAGAGGCCCCCAAGAGGACCCCCAGACGGCCCAAGACGACCCAAGAGACACCGAATACAACCAAATAATAGTGCCCAAATGAGCCTAAAGAGGGGGAGCCGACATTTCGAGCCGGCCGCCCGAAGATGACCCCCGAGACCGCTACCGGGACCCCACGAGGCCTCCCCGAAGAGAGCCTCAAATGAGGCCCCGAGAAGCTCCCAATAGGCTCCCAAACAACCCAGCACCGCATCCAAGAGGAAGCAATGAGCACGTATACTTTCAAACATTCGCCGAATCGTGGGACAATTCCCTCCCGCATTCCCTCCCCAAGGAACCCGCCCCGACCAACTTTCAGCAAAGGCGGCCCCAGCGACGACCCAAGACCGACTTCTTTGACAAAGAGGCTGCACGAGGGGGGGTCTTGACAAGGCCCCCAGGACATCGAACGCCTTCACGTCGTCCTCGTCCTATTCCGTCTCCTCCTCTTGTCTTCCTCCTCCTTCTCACTCTCGTCGTCGTCGTCGTCGTCGTCGTCGTCGTCGTCGTCGTCTGTCATCTTCGTTCTCTGATCTCTCATTCTCAGGGGTCGGCGGAATCGCATAAGCCTCCGCCGACCCCTGAGAACGAGGGGCTGAGGGGCGTGTGAGACTTCACTGTGAGAGCTCCCCACTCGGCTTTAGCACCCCCCTCTCCCCCCAAAGGCCTCTGCCATTCCGCCGCCTGGCTGCGTCCCATCCCCTTTTCGGTCCCCAAGATGGCTGCCAAACGGCGTCCAGGAGAAGCTCGAATCTTAGACAGTTCCCACTAAACTTTCGGGCCATTTTGGCCCCGTCGGGGCCTCTTCTTGGTCTCCAACTCCACGCCCTGGCCCCCCCCAGAGAGCCTGTTGGGCCGAATTTCGTCGACAACCGAGTTCCTTCAAAAGCACAACAAAACCGAATGGGATTCGAAGATTTTAGCCTCCTTGGGCATCGCCCGGGCGCCTCTTCTAGCTCACCTTCGGGCTCCTCTGGAGTTTTTCCCAGCGTGCGACGTTCGCCGCCGTTGTTGGACGAGCTCTGGGACCAACGCTGGATGATTCTGGCCCCAGCTTCGCCCCCCAAACCAAACCCACACAGGCCCATATACCGGCCCACTTGTGATCGTGTTTAATTCATGATTTTGCCGATCGGCGCGGGCCCTCGCGCCCCCCCCCCACCACCCCCCATGGAGTAGATCTTGGCTGTTTTTGCAGCCTGTTTCGAGCGAGTAGAGTCTCCCACCTCATATGGCGCACATTTGCAAACAGTCGCACTGAGCAGAGGTCTGGGGCTAGACCCCCCCCCTCCCCCACCCTTCCGCCCAATGTCGAATCGCAGAATAAGAAAACGCGCACCATTTCAAATGCAAGAAAAAAACATGGCTGCGGCCGAACGCGGGGGCGCTCCAAGCCTACTTTCGCCCCTTTCTGGGCCCTCTTCGGGGCCCCAGAGAGGCCCCCAAGACGGCTTCCGACGGCGCCAGGCGGGCCAGGAACCCACCAATACGGCCCAAGATGGTACCAAGATGGCCCAAGACGGCCCAGGAGGCCTTCAAGAGGTCCCCAAGAAGGCCCAAGAGGCTCCCAAGAGGGCCTCCAGGAAGGCCCGAACAGACCATAATTATTGATTTTCGTCAAGTGTTTGAAAGGTTTTGGCGGGGGGTTCTTGTCGGCCTTCCGACGACCCGAGACGGCCCAAGAGTCCCCGAAGATCGCCCCAAGATCGCCCAAAAACCTTCCAAGGCCCAGGAGGCCCCCAGGAAGGCCTCAAGAGGGCCCCATGACGGCCCAAGAGGCCTTCAAGACGCCCAAGATGGTCTCCAAAACAGCCGTGGATCACCCAACGACGGCTTCCGACGGCGTCAGACGGGCCACGCATGCCCTAAGACGGTCAAAAAGGCACCCGAAAAGACCCCAATGACTCCCAAGAGGCCCAATGAGGCCCCCAAGATTCCTCCAAGGGGCCCCCAGGAAGCTCTTAGGAGGCCCCAAGAGTGCCCGATGAGGCTCCCAAGATGCCCCCATTTTCCTCCTCCTCCTCCTGACCTACCCCGCCATCCACCCTCAAATGTCCCCCGAAGGGTTTCTGTGATTATGATGCGTTTACAGCAATGGCAAACAGGGCCCCTAGAGGTCAAACGGCAGCGAACGTGCGCATACACACGTGACACATGCACTATCTCACGCCCGTGAAACTTTATCACGAGCTAGCCCGTAGACCGCGCATTGCCGCTGGTCTCAGTAAGCCTCCATGGGGCAGTAAAAGGAGTATTCCCATGCTGGGATCACTCAAACCAATGACAATCAGGACTCAGTCACTCACCTTCCCTGCGGGATAGCATTCATCCTGGCCGTCGCCATTTGCTTCTTGACCGTCTTCAACGTAGATTCAGGGTTTGGGGTTACGTCATACGAGCTTATACGTAATATCTTAACCAGATAATGCGTAGGCAGATTCGTCTGACAAACAACAGCCATAATGCCTGTATCGATTCATCCGATATTAGAGAGAGCGTGATCCACCACCGCTCTACTGTGGAAAATTGCCGCCATTGTCCTCCGGAGCCCGGGGGTCCCCCCCCCCTCCGAAAATCCCCCCCCCCCCCCCCTGCTGCACCCCCCCCCCCCTCGCCCGCCCCCCCCCCCCCCCTCCCCTACCCCCCCCCTTCCCCCTCGAAAACCGTGGGGGGTCACTACCGGTTCGATCCCCCCCCCCCTCCCCCTTCCAAAACCGGAGGGGGGGGGTCACTACCGGTTCGAACCCCTCCCCCCCCCACTGTCACCGCCAGCAAACGACTCCCGGTCCCTACCACCGTCCTCACCACATCGCCCACTGTAGTTCCCAGCGCCACTGTCCTCACCACCACTGTCCCCACTGGTTCCACCACCACCCCTACTGTCCCCACCAGTGCCACCACCACTGTCGCACTGTCCCCACTGTACCCACCACTGTTCCCACCACGGCTCCACTCTCCCAACTTTCTCCACGGCCCCAACCACTGCCCGACTATCCCCACTGTCCCCACTGTCCCACTGACTCCTCCGCTGTCCCACTGAGCTGTCCCACTGTTCCCACCACTGTCCCCACTGTCCCCACCACTGTCCCCACTGTACCTCTGTCCCATTGTCCCACCGCCGTCCTCGCCACCGCCTTCACCACTGTCCCCACCACCACTGTACCCTCCACTGTCCTTCTGTTTCCACCACATCCCCACTGTCCGCACACCACTGTCCCCACCACCATCGTCCCCACCACTGTCCCACTGTCCCCACTGTTCCCACCATTGTCCTCACCATTGTCCCCACCACTACCGTCCCCACCACTGTCCCACTGTTCCCACCACTGTCCCGCTGTCCCCTCACCACTGTCCCCGCCACCACCGTCCCCACCACTGTCCGCCCCCCCCTCGGTTTTCGAAGGGGGGGGGGGAGGGGGGGGGTTCGAACCGGTAATGACCCCCCCCTGGTTTTCGAGTTCGAGGGGGGGGGGTTCGAACCCGTAGTGACCCCCCCCTTTTCATGATGAGCTGGGGGGGGGAGGGGTTCGAACCGGCAGTGGCCCCCCCTGGTTTTCCGGAGGGGGGGGGGGGAGGGGTTCGAACCGGTAGTGGCCCCCCCTGGTTTTCCGCCAGCAGCGGTAGAACACGCTGTTTCCGATATTATCACCAGCTGCGCGTGGATGTGAAATATCTAGTTCTCCCGTTCCATTAGTCCAAATGTCTTATCTTAAACTACCCGAATCGATACTCAAGCGCTTATCGCGAGTCTTACACAGAGTTGGTGTTTTGAAGTGTTCTTAAATGCTTCTGCAGTCCAGCATCCACAAGTGTCTCACAGACATGGCTGATTTGTCTTCCCAGTTGGTTGGCAGCTTCTTTCCTGCGCCAAGCATGCCACGCGCATCTGCGATGGCGGCAGGACTACGCACACCAGGTTCTACACCCCATAGACAAGCCAGGGTCTTTGCTTGTTGTGTAGATTTACATGCTCGTTTGAAAACTTTACTGGGTATACATATAGAGTGGGCATGATCTCTGTTCCCATCGATGACTCCAGGCCCTGCGAATCCATTGAACCGAGCTCCCTGTGACCTGAGAGGCTCGGTTCTACCCTTGACTACACCCTCTTCTCCTGCCCAGCTGGCGTCAGTAACAGTAAGAACTATCATATCTTGATTCCACATCACAGTTCCACCTTTGAATACTAACACGCAGTCTGCGGATTGAGTTGCTTCTTCTCATGCACGGTTGGCTTCGCGTGACACACTGCAGTCTGCAGTCTGCTCACGCGATGAAATAACTCAGGCTTGCTCTGACGTGAAACCCAAGACCAAGAAGCTACGACCGATCTAAGCTGCGCTGTCTCGCCCTCACTGCATCTTCTCGTAAGGGGGATGCCTCTAGGACAGGATGCAGCTTCAATGTTCTCAATCGTGTCCTTGGCCTTGGTCACCTTTTTTCTCAATTTTGTCCTTGCGCAAATTCTAAGCCGCAGTAGCAGCAGTTGTCCGACATGATATCGCGAGTATCAAACACTGCGAATACAGAACCAATGAGCTTCTGACTTTCATCATCCGCAGCCCACAATATGTCGTCCACATGTGTGCCTAACCTACGCGTGATCTCGTTCTCGTCACTGTGGATACTGAACAGCGCAGGCATGATGCGGTTCTCCATCAGACCATGAGCTTCAAACCTGCTGCGAATTCTCTTCCACACACCTCGTCCTGCGTCGCGCGTGCCATAGACGGGCGTGCGCGCGATCAGTGCCCCAACAGTCGCAGGCACTCCAAAGTCGAAAGCTTCCTCGTCGTTGAATTGACTCCCTGGGGCACGAGGCATCTTTCCGAGTGCCCACTGAGCAGGCGCAAATCCGCCGACACGTGACATCTCATTCTTCGTGTTGTCGACTTCTGATGCAACAGAGACGACTTCACCGAGCCCAGGAACATTCTGGTCGCGTGCCACCGTCTTGAAGATGTCCCCCCAAATTCCACCATGTCGCTCGGCGCGGCAGATCTGCTCGGGAGACTCGACTCCGGCGTCGCGGAGGTCGATCCCTTGATTCTTAACCTATTGCACAAACGCTCCTCTGTTGTGCATGCACGGTCCAACGCCACTCATTTGGGCTCACCTGCCTATGCACAACAGCGGTGCCGAAGTGCAGCGAGGCACGCTCTCGAAGATGGCGTATCACCTCCCTGCTTGACAAAGACCACACGCTGAAATGTCTTACCCGAGCACACTATGTTCAAGAAGGTGCAACGTTCTCCACTGTTGTCCTGTACCTCTAGACAGTCGATGCCGATTTCAGCGTTGAGGTAGCACTTCTTGGGTAAGACAACCTTGAACTCAGAGCTAGTGGTTTGATGTTCGCAAGAGTCACATCGATAATTCTTGGCGGCTTAAGTGTAGTCCGATGACATCCTGGCGATTCTCAATAGCTGCACGAGAACACGACTAGGCATATGACCAAACTGTCCGCGCAGTCGTCGAATGGCGATCCTTGTGCGGAGCGGGATCTGCAACCGCGCTTGTCTTCCCGTTCCTTTGTGCTTCGGCTCGCCAGGCAAGTTGATGCGTCCTAGGAAATATTGTTCCTCATCCCGCAAGCGTTCCCTAGAGAGTGCGGCGACGTCGTCATCACCGACGATCGTTTTCATATCGCCTCGAATTCCCTCCTCCGCGGCACCAGCGGGGAGAGCTGCAAGTGCAAGTCTATCCAGGCTAACGTCCTGACCTAACTCTCTTAAGGGGCAGAAAGATTTCTGACTCGCGATGTCCTCGTCTGACTCGAGGTGCGAATTGGGCGCGCTAGTGCCCTCGGGGCCAAGCGCAGCAGTTACAGGGCCATTATCTTGGGCCAAACCACAGAAAAAATGACGGATCACATGGTGATTGGATGATGATGATGATGATGCGTAGGCGACAGCGAGATCAGGATTGCGCTCGGAGATGTCCTCTGCCACCGAAGGCTCCCGATCTGAGCGCGCCACCGTGTCGCTCGAGACTGGGCAGGCGAACGCGATGCAGATGACGTAGAGCAGCGCCCCGGCCAAGTTGGTCCCCACTCGTCCGCGAAGCGGATCGGTGTTCCTGGTCACCTCATCGACGATCTCCTTGTTAGTAGCAGACATGCCTGGCGCAGACAGCTCGGGAAAGCACGCGGAGAATCGCTCATCTTGCATACTGGTATCACACAATCCAGAGCAATGTTCGGCACGCTGTTTAGCATTCATGGTAGTCATCTCGTGCTGATCCAGCTGCAGCGGCGTGCACAAATACGATGTTCCGTCAACGTGGGCCCTCGGAGGCTGCACAAATATTGCAACTCGATTGGACTCCTCAACATCCACAGAATAACCCATGGCGACGCAATCTTCCATGCGCTTCCAGGACTGGGTGTCCTTGGAGCGACCCATTGCACTTTTCTTCCAAAAAGACCATGCCGGCGGGAACTTGATCTGAGTGTTTAACGGATCAATTTTGCAGCTCCGCGCGCCAATTTCCCAGTTTCCCTGCTTTCCCGCGCGGCCCTTCGACCCCTCTGATGGACGCGATCGAGGATCAACGTGCGCGATGAAACCCCTCCCCTTGCTGTGCCCGACGAGCGAATTCAGCTGTGCTGCGCCAGCTGCAATCGACTCGACATCCACGACTGGATATCCGGCCCGCTCACAACCCACCGTGGCCAGGTCCCATTCGACAGGAGAAGTCGGGGATCCTGAACGAGACGCACGAGTCTTACACGATTCGTCGCGGCTGCTCGCGGCAACAGTACTCGCCGGAGGCGGTGGTGGCGGCGGCAGCGGTTCTACCCTGCGCGGCGAATCCGGCGGCGGAGGCGGCAGAGGAGTTCTGTGAATGCGTGCAGGTGGCGGTCCATCCGGCTGCCTCGGCGTGAGGACAGTGGCCTTGCACTCTGGCGGCGGCATCGTAGGAGGCATCCCAGGAGGGCGAACCATCGTGCCCATAGGTAAGGATGTCCCCTGAGGAAGACCCGGCAACTTGCTGCTGGCGCTGCCCACGCGAGTCTTCTTCTTCGGCGCGTCGTCGTCAACGCCCCGCGAAGCGAGCGCCTGACATGAGGGGGATGATGCATCGGCAGCAGACGATGCGGCGACGGGCGGTGGCGAAACAGCAGCAACAGAAATACTACCACCAGCAGGTTTGGGCAATGCGCCGGTCTCTGCATACTCACGAGCACGACGTGCAAATCGCATGATCTGCAGGCGGCCTCGCCCCCGTGGCAGATCTTCAAATAGAATTGCAGCTCGCGCCCAACGTGTCGCCCCATCATGGCCTCGGCATCTGCCTCAGAGTAGTCGGCGCCGAGACGTTCGCGCCATGTCGTCTTGATGTGTGCGCGGGTGACAGCGGCAAGGTCCTCGTCATCTACTCCGTCAACCACGCTCAATGAAGCGCGAGATCTCCTCTCCTCCCTCCTGGCCAGCTCAGCCCCGTCACGGGGTCTGCGCTTGGCAGGCGGCCCAGGAACTGGAGGCGGCGGCGCACTGAACTTCTCGAAGGATTCAGTGAGGAACGAATGCATCTTGTCAGCCGCAGAAATGCATCACGTTCTCCGTTGCAGATAAGTTCGGGCAACTCATGCCGACTCTGGCGCGCAGAACTGCATTCAATGTAGTACTGCTTCGTGAACTGCTTAACACCATAACTGACAGCAACAGAGCGATGCCGACCATAACGACATATGACAACAAGTCACACAAACTGTGAAGACGCGCTCTTCGCCAAAGATCTTCCCGCATACTCAGCGAAGCCAACAAACCGTTCATTTTCAGCTCGCACGATATTCGGGTGATGGCCGATATGGCGTGGGTGAGTCGGGTCGTTCAGAGCCCTGGTGTCCGCTAACACTTGCCATTCGTGGTTCGCCATCTTCTCATCTGCAACAACGGGCGCATCTATGATGACATTGCCGTCGCGTCTCTCGGTAGTCATCCCATGGCTGGGGCGGTGATGACTGCGGATGTACTCCGTGAGCATCGTCGACCCCGAAGACCTCGGGGCGTTCTCGAAGTTCTCCAAGCCCAGCGTGATCACGGCAAACTTCGAGCTCTGTGGCGCAGGGCGAGCACCAGCGCCAGCAGCCGCGGCAGCGACCCGCACGTCCTCGTCGTCGCTGGAGGGGTCGACGGGCGCAGGCACGCGCGTGATCCCGTCGTCGCTGGAGCGATCGACGACAGCAGGCGTCGCGGCGACAGCAGGCGGCGCAGCGCGGCAGGCGGGGGCTGTGCAGCACGGCTGGTCACAAGCTGCTTGGCGCGAAATGTGCAACGGACGAATGGGCGCCGCAACGTGCTCCGGGCAAAACAGATCAAGACGAATGATGAGAAGACCACCGACACATTTCTACTTCGCCATCCTGACTCAAGAGAGCGCGACCATGAGCAATGTCCTTCACAAGACCGAGGGGGGCCTGTGCAGGAAGAGACAGCAATGGAGGAACACGATCCAAATCTTTCAACTGATGCGACTCGAGACACCCACTCGCGGCGCCACGAAAAACAACGCTGGGCAACGGTAAACACCTCTTGCCGGTCGTCTCACTCCCTGCCTGTCCTCCTATACCGCTGTGCGTCTGACGCTGGCTGTGAACCCATTTAGGATAGAAACCCAATTCTTCGAATGTATCATTTGCTTTGAGAGCCCGCCCTTTGCCGCGGCGACGAGAGTGACAACCCTGGTTTAGCGCTGCCCAAACACCGTCGACCTCAAAGACATCAACCGTGCGAATCTTAGAAAAAAACGAAACTTCGGTCGACGCGTTTTGTGTTGGAGCAACAAAAACCGGCAGGACTGTGATCTGTGACCTCTGCGACACAGTCGTAAATAAACGATGTTAGTGCACCTATATTCATGTCACCCGTATCATCGCAAATCGCAGCAGCACGTTTAGTGAAAGCCTTTCGTGCAACCATTAGCTCTGCAGAGGTGATGCGGGCGATCATCCCCAATGAGATTATCAATGGCTTCTGCGTGGATGATGCTGGAGCGTTCAAGTTTCTCAGCTGTTGCTTTCTTGTCTTGTGCTAGCTTCCTGGTCTGATCGTCGATATATGTCAGGCAACGGTAACAATGCACGCGAACAGTATCTGGAACACTGCCGCGAGTGTCGCAGAGATCGCGCGGGCACTCGCCCGGAGAGCGCAGCGCCGTGCACCTCTTCTTCATGGTCTTTCGCCCACAATCCTTACAGGCGCGAACAATGAAACGAGCGCTAGAAACGACCCCTGAGAAATTCCTACAATATCGAGCGCGTGGACGGGGCATCTGGAGGTTTCC
The DNA here is from genome assembly GCA_963575745.1 of Prorocentrum cordatum. NCBI lineage: Eukaryota > Dinophyceae > Prorocentrales > Prorocentraceae > Prorocentrum > Prorocentrum cordatum. Next base: position 190,964 of record CAUYUJ010016593.1, read on the forward strand.
TGTTCAGGGCGCAAGAAGAGATCGAAGACGGCAAAACTTCGTCACTGGAAACCTTCGGTCCCGAAGCTGTCACAAACTGTCCGTCTTCCTTCCGAGTAAAGTTGTTACCGGCCCATCCTAAAACAAAACCAGATCCTCACTTGGCTTCTCCACCTTGCGCCCCCAATCCACGTCATCTGGAGTGCCCCTGGGAAAGCGACCATGGCAATGCCCTGGGCGCCGACCCGAAGCAAACGCAGTACCTCAGGGCAACGCTCCTCCTACTCGTGCTATCCATCATCAGCAGTGTAGGAGGCGTGTTGCGACCTGGAGAAGCGCGCCTTGCCCTTGGCCTTGCTCCTGTTATGGTAGCTGGGTCTGGGCTGCGTCCACGTCGAAGAGCTGGGGCCTTTACCGGACTCACCCTTGCCTTGTTCGCAGATGTGTATGCGGCCGTGCAGGAAGATCAAGACGTCCTTGATATTGTCGAAGGTTGTCGCACTTCCTGTGGACGTCAAAACCATCAGATTCTCCAAAAGGCGGGAGGCCAGCATGGTCCAAGAGAAGGAAGCCAAGCATACCGTCGCTCATCAAGGTCTTAGGATCTGCCTTGGAGACAAGTTTCCACCAACGCTTCCTTCGGGAGATGTAGTTACGAGACCACAGGCTCACCGTTCTGCCGAGCCAATGGCCCATATGGTCTCTGCCCCACCTGGAACATGATTTTCGCTTCATGTGTTTCTGTGGAGAAAAGTGAAGTACGAATCGCGAGCACCAGTTGATCGACCCCATTCGGAATCAGAAGCACGTCCTTGCCAATATTCATGGCAATATCGAATGCGTCACCTCTGAGGCCTTCAACAACCTTGTTGACAGCTGCGGTGATCACGTGTTGCTGTGACGCACCCGTCTCTTGATCCACTTAGGCCAAGGCGACACTCATGCGCATGTCTGTGCGGAACTCCCACTCGTGAAAAATGTTCACCGTGCCGTCGTAGATGTAGGAGTCACCTTTCGTCTCGGACCGCGTCAGCGCGTCGGCGCTCGGCCGATAGCGAAGAGAAGAAAGCGCCATGGCGCAAGGCTCAGTTCCCTAGAGAAGGAAACTGCCAGTACAGAAGGTCAAGAGAGGTAGTGCGGGGATCGTGTGGCAGCTCCGGTACCAGCGTGATTATGAGGCGTTCCAGCGCAATGGCAAAAAAGGGCCCCCTAGAGGTCGAACGGCAGCGAGTTGTGCAGATAAGCGCGTGACGCACGCACTATCTCACAGTTACCCCAACGGCTCGGGGAACACATGGCCCGATAGCTTGGCAGAGTTCTTGCCACAACGCTCGGCCACATGGGCGATTCCAAAATGCAGGGGGCGGCGGTGATTCGCCGTAGGCGTCTTCGATCCGCCGCCCCCCATGCTCGCCGCATGGGTGAACGTCGTGCTAAATGTCAGAATCGTTTTTTTCTCGCATGAGAAAAACCCATAGGGGGTCTCGGCCCAACCCGCCAGCCAACCGGACCCCCCCCAGATCATAGGTCTTTCCCGCCCGCGACGGTCCCGGAATGGCCTCCAAAACGGCCAACATGGCCTCCAAGACGGTCCCAAGACCCCTCTAGGACGGCCCTACCGCGCAAAAGGAAGGGCCCACGACTGCCCAGGAGATGCCAAAACGGCCTCTGAAGGCCAAGCGGCCCCTTACACGCCCCGACAGGGCTCCAAGAGGACCTCCAGGGTTCCCAAGTCCTTGATTCCCTTTCCTTGAATTGAAGTCTCCAATGACTTTAGCGTACTCGCCCTTTCGGGCTTTCGACGCTTCGAGACGGGCCCACAGGCTCCCAAGATCGCCGCAACAGAAAGCCCAAGCGGCTCCCAGGAGGCCCGCAACACTGCCCAAGAGGGCCCCAAGACAGCCCAGAGGCCCCCCAGATGGCCCACAAGACCTCCAAGAAAAGCGGGCCTCAAGACGGCCTCTGAAGGCCAAGAGGTCCCGTAGGCCTCCAGAGGCCCCCAAGGAGGCCCCAAGAAATCCCAGGAGAAACCCGTGGGGCCCAAAGAGGCCTCGAAGATGTTCCTCAGAACCCCCCAAGGCTCCCAGGAAGCACCCAGGAGGCCTCACGAGGGCCTCGAGAGCCCCCCCTTTTTCCTCAAGAGGTCTCCTCCTCCTCCTCCTCTTCCTCCTCCTCCTCCTCCTCCCTCCTCCTCCTCCTCTCTCTCCTCCTCTCTCTCCTCCTCTCTCTCCTCCTCTCTCTCCTCCTCTCTTACCTTTTCTCTTTCTCTCTCTCTCTATATCCCCTTCCTGTCTCTTCATCTCCACAACGGCTGGGAGAACACAGAGCCCAATAGCTTGCACATCCTTCGGCCCAAGACGCGTTTCCAAAAGGCAAGGGGCTGTGGTGATTCGCTGTAGGCGCCTTCGATAACCATCTGGTGCAAGCTGCAGCGCGGGCGAAACCCAACCCTGAAAACCCGCGAGCGAGGTGCACCCTGAGGAGAATCCTGGAGCACCCTGAACGCAGCAGCTTCTTCGACGGCCGCGGGAAGTCACCGCGCAGCGCGCGGAGCAAAGAAACCCAGGATACAAGGACGAAAAGGTCGGGCATGTCCCCTTACAGGCGGAACTTGGGAGAAATATTCAAATACCCCCAACATATTCAAGACTGACAAAATAATAGAAACCTCGTCCCAATACAATTCTGTTTTTCTAATTGCTAGTTGGGCTATTTTTGAAGATTCCCCCTGCAGAGGGACAGGCCCGACGTAACCCGGACGAAAAGCGTATGGTTTCTTGATGCGCGCCCGCACTGTACGTGGACGCCCCCGCGCACGAGGCGCACGCGAAACGACACCGTGGCCCAGCCTCTCCAAAAACGCCCCGAGCGACAGGTAACCACGGGGCGCCCACGAGGCGGCACGGGCGGCATCGCGACTCAACCCCGGAAAGCCCAATCAATTATTCTTGGGGGCCTGGAAGTGGACAGCAGCACCGGCACCGGGGGGCTGCCTCCACGGGGGGAAAAGGATCCTAGATCTCGGGGTTGGTGGTACTATTTCGGTCACCTTGGAAGCCAGACTGGCTCTCGGCCCCCGAGAGGCGCCCAGGAGTGTCCCTGGAGGCCGGCCGAGAGAGCTCCAGGAAGCTAAGGTCGTCCGACCCCCCAGAGGAAGACGTACGGCAAGTTCGCGTCGTGTCGACCCTGGCGTTGGTTCCCGACACCGCGGGGATCGTTCAAACTTGAACGATCTGCCGTTCCCAGAAGGCCTGATCATCCAAGGACGGGCCCATTCTGGGCCACGGGCGGCGTTCAACCATGAACGCCGAAAGCGGGGTCGCCGCCGGTCGACACGACACGAGACTGCCGTATTCAGCAAGCGTGACGAATCACCTGCTGGTGCGCGCTATGTTTAGGCCGGGCACGTTCCCCGTACAGGCGGATTTTGTGCGACAGATTCAACCTATTTTTTGTTTAAATATACCCCAAATAGTCAAACAATATCAGACAAATCATCCCCAAACTATGTTTGGTGTGTTTCTGAATATTCCTCCTGTAGAGGGACAGGCCCGACTTAAAGCCATGTGGATGACCCGCGCGCCCGACGCCAACGAGGCCCCAAGGGGCGACTGCGGGCGGGCAGGTCGGTGTAAGCTACACTCGGGGCGCTAAACAAGGAACCCTTTTCGTTGGGGAGGGGCTCCGTGTTCCTAAATTGTTCCACACATTGTCCAAGGTTTCCTCAAGTTTTCGATGGGATGTCGAAGGCTAACTCATGAAAAAAAAGCCTCGTTCCTTATTCAAGGTTCCTTAGGTCAACGCCTCGACTGTATACGTGGTGCAAGCTGTGCTGCGAAAGATCTGCGGTGTTGTGCGAGCCACGAGAAAAGGTCTCCCAACGTCGCGCTTCGCGAAGTGCGATTAACTTCGCGCTCTCGCGCCGCCTACCAAGGAAGAGAAGCAAAGCAAAGCATGAAACGATCGGAAAGTCTCCCCGGCTTACGAGGCGAATAACAGTCTGGATCTAAGTGGCAGCAGTGGCCAACTTCCCACATGAAAGGCCCTGTTGGCGGTGAAAACGCTCTAGCCTAGAGACAACCCCATTGGAGGAAAACCCAGTGGGCGACTCATGGCACCACCCCTTCCAACAGCAGAGCCCAGCAAGACACTAGGCAGGCCCCCGCGGGCCCGAACTCCTACCCCTCCGGCTCGCGACCTTCGCGCGAGCCTGAGCAATAAAGACAGTTTGAGAATCGTGTGCACTCCCCGCTAGTGCAAAGGTATTCGATGTGGCCGAAAGTGCCACTAAAGAGAGACCCGAGGCACCAGGCACCCGTCCAAGAGGATCCAGGACAGGAACGGGGAGTGCACCACGACGCTGTAGCTCTAGAAATCGCTCACTACCACGAAACGTGGGTGGAGGAGGAGGAGCAGAACGGCGCGCGGGAGGAGATCGACGGGCCTCGAAAAGACCGAAGGCCGAGGTCGAGGACCCAGGAAGAGCCCCAAGAGAACGCGTGCGATCACTAATTACTACCAGCTCTGATCGAGATAAGAGCGATGAGTGCGCCGTCGACGAAGTCGGCCCCGCAGGCCGCGAGGTAGCAGACGCATAGACAACCGCAGTCACTACATGCGGCACCATCGACGCAGACTCATTATCACTCACCCTGCCACGCACATATACAGAGCCCACAGCGGCCTCGGTTGAACGAATACCTCTAGGAATCGACGGCGTAGGCAAAGTAGGTGCTGCTTGCGGTAGGCCACGCCCGCGGCCTTGACGGCCTTGATCACCTCACGCTCGGCGTCGACCTAGAAGGCCACGAAGACCGCCCCACGCAGCTCTCGAAGTTCTGCTGCGTTGCCGAGGGCCAGCCGAGCGAGGATGGCGACGAGCGCCTTCAGAGTGCCGCCGCCGCTGAACCCCCCCCCCTTCAGCGCCCGGGCAATGAGCTCCTCGGAGCGGCCGCGCTTGGAGCCCGGCGCGGCCTCGGAGCCGGCGGGGGCGGCGAAGGTCGCCAGCGCGCAACTCGGCGCTGCCTCCATGGGGGGGAAGTGGCACGGGGGGTCCAAGCCAGACCGCAAATGCACTTGAAATTCCGGCCAGTCTTCTAATGTTATCTTGAATGGCCTGCCTCGCATCATACTCTTAGCTTGATGGCGCCGAGCAGTTTCGTGATGGGCAAAGGTGGCTGGGCAGACGCAGCGCTGATTCGTCACCGTGCACGCATTGGCTAAGGCCCGAAACCCATGAGATCTGATGGGGTGATCTGTAGAGCGCGTCTATCAGGCGCAGCGCGCCCACATACCTTCTCATGCCCAGATATTAACATACAGGCGTGCGTAGATTGCACCTCCACACCACCCCCAGGGACGGCAGCCTCAGGAGTAGAAGAAGCACCAGGAAAATAAAAATTTACCGCCAAGGCAGCGGCCCGCAACTGTCGAACATCGATCGCAGAGAACTCCTCGGCCCAGTCAGCGTCGGTGAAAAGTGACAAGTATCGACCATCCAGCCGTTCATGGAGAGAGGCGTCCTCATCGAGGGTAGCAAGACTGCCAATATTTGCGCGCGAACGCTCGGCCCGCGGCGAAACCGGCCCCTCGAACCGCCCGAACGGGCGAACATGTGGACTATCCGGCCCGGAAGTTCCAAACAGACATGCCAGAAGTTGTCGATGGGCTCCTGGGGCCATATCGACACTTTGCCAGATGCGCAGTCGACAAATCCGAATCTCGAGGTCCAGGGGGACGAGACGCCGCCAACTATGCGCGGCCTCCGAAGACAGCGACGTTTTGGGATGAGCCGAAGACGTCCAGTCCACAGCAATAACCCTCATACCCTTGCGAACATACTTCGCGACGAGATGTTGCAACACCGCCGCCCGCTGCGAGCCCAGATGGAACGCCCCGCCCCAGAGAGAGCCACGTTGTAGTTTTTGGAGATGAGTAGACAGCGACGGACACGGTCAGGAAGACCCCCGCGCTTGTCGAACGGCACTGAATCGGGATCAAAGCTCCTGCTCGTAACCAGTAGGTTTACTGGGCATCCAGGCACCCAGACTTCTTGCAGCCACGACCGACTTCGCAGGGGACATCAGCTGCCCAGACTTTGCAGACCGAAGTAGATAAGCGGAGCCCTGGCCTTAACGTGTACCAGGGTATCCTGTTTCGTCAGATTCTGAGAAAACCCCACTCCAGCTCGTCCAGTGCCGAAACGACTGCATACTGAGAGAGACCAGGTCGCAGGGCTCCGCCCCGCTAGGAAGCGCTAGCTTCTTGGTGAGATCGTCAGCGTACTTGGCAAGCGAACGCTCGGTACTCTCGGCGCCGTACTCGAGACGGCCATCGCGCAGGACAGGCGGCCGCGCGCGCAGAAGAGACGGCCGCGGGTCAAAGTTGCGATGATCATCCAAGCACTTTTGGGCAAGTGACACGAACGCCCGAAGCAACATGGCCACCGCAAACTCGCCCCCTCCATGAGACCCCCGCTCCGCGGCGAGATTTGAACATCAGCGTCGTGACCGCGCATGGCGACAGCGGCGCTGCGCGGGCGTAGCTAGCCATACTAAACAGCAGACTCCAACAATCTCCGATAGCACACCCCATGCAGGGGCGCGCGCTGCTGACGGAGGAATCCGACAGATCGCGAGCGTTCGCGATGAAAAAGTAGCCATTTCTAGAGAGCCAGTCGCGAGTGATCCCCTGGGCCATGAGAGCGTATTCACGACGGCGATGACGCAAGAATCCATGACGCTGATCAGTGCCCTGGAATTGGCCACGCAATGCCATCACCCCAGAAATCCATGCCGTGACAAACGGGTCCAGCAGGTGGACACGATGGGATTTTTTCTTCATCTGGGCGGGGGGGGGGGGGGCACCGCGACCGCGATTCCGAAAGATCGTCATCTGCCCGCAACTGTGAATTTTAGCCAGGCACAGCGCCAGCTGATCTCGACAGTTCTCCAGATAATGAGGACTCTGATCAGCACCTGAACCCGTCGGGAGCTGGTCAAGGTTCGCCTGGGGGAAGAGGGCTAACCGCCACGTCTCAAGAGGAGGTGGCCATTTCAGGCGCAGCACGACGCTTGCCTGCAACTCGCAAGCGGCGACGGATGGCACGCAGATCGCGTCGACCATGCCACGCGTCATCATCTGTGAGACTAGTGCTGGGCGGCGCGCGCGAGATCCACTGCGCGCGCCAGGTGCCCCAGCCCTCAATGACCTGAGCGGCCGCGCCGCCCTGAGGTCCGGGCAAGCCAAGAAGCTCGCGCGGGGCAACGGGGTCATCTACTGATCCGCGCGCCGTAGCATAGTCGCGACTTTTCGGGCTGAACCGAGAGCCAGCAACCCGACGTGCTAACTGCGAAGCCTCAGCTTGACGGCGACGTTTCCAGCGTTCCCGGGCCTCATCGAGTAAAGCCTCCCTCCACCCTCCCAAGCACGGCGGCGAAAGAGGCGATGCAGCCGCGAGAAATCCCGAAGTCGACTGTGCACCTGCTCAACATACGAAAAGCCCACTTCAAGCAGCAGTATACGTAATTGTCAGCGTCGCTCCAGCAACTGCTCGCGTTCTAGCCGATATGCCCGCTGCTGCTCAGTCTCGCTACTACTGAAAACCTCCAGGCCCACCTCCATCAGCGGCCGATTCACCCCCATCAGCAGTCGACCGATCGAGTAGAGCAGCGAGGGTATTCCCATCAGCCTCAAGATGGAGGTGGAGAGCACGCGAGAAGTCGCGTCGAGGCTGGGCCCGCGCTTACGCAGGGCACAACCGTCGACAGGCGCGGGCCCAGGCCTGGCGGTGGTGGGAGCGCGAGCCGGCGTCGCGGAGCCGAGCAACCTCGCCGACCCCCCCCCCCCGCCGAGCCCTGGGCCAGCCCAGCCTCGACGCGCCCAGGAGCCACCGCGACGCCACCACGCTCGCGCAGCAGGGTCGGGTGGGCGGGAAAACGCATCCCCGAATGCGGGACGGCCAGGCGAATCCCGAATCGCGAAAGCCTGCGCCGCGGACGCGCCCGCGGGCGCGCAGGAGGGGGATTCGCCTCAGCCAACGCTAGCCGTCCCGCAGCATCGGATGAGCAAGAAGAATAGCATGACAAGGGCCGAACGAATCGCCGCGACTTCTCCCCGCGCCCAAGAGCTGCCCAGGGCGCCCATGAGAAGTCGCGTTGAGGCTGGGCCCGCGCTTACGCAGGGCACAACCGTCGACAGGCGCGGGCCCAGGCCTGGCGGTGGTGGGAGCGCGAGTCAGCGTCGCGGAGCCGAGCAACCTCGCCGACGTCTCCCGATGCATGCTCGGCGGAACAACGCCCGCGCAGCTCGCGACTCACACGCCTCAACGGGCTGCTGTGCGACATGCGTTCCGCAAAAGGAAGAGGCAACCATATAAAATCGATCGTGCTGGTGCCACCAGTCGGCCCGACAAAAAGACGGAACACGTTCGCGGGCATAGTTGGCGGCGACCAGGTTGCGCAGTACTGTGCAGTGCTAGGACCTCTCCCAGCGCAATACCAACATAATGTGCCTGATTTGCGAACCCCGAAGGAAACACTCGATTATCATCATATACCCGGGCTCGACCTGCCTGATGACCCCAGCCCACGTTTAGACCCATACCTACGATGGGAGTGGTCCGAGTAGGTAGAGCACAAAATTGACTGGCACACCGCGCCGTTCGCCGACCACACGAAACCTGATACCCAACCATGGAAGCGAGATCTCGGGGTCGAGGGGGGCAGTATCGTGCCAGAGCGCTGAAGTCCCAGAGCCCCGTCTTCACCCGAATCAGTAAACCGCGTCCCTGGAGCTCTGGAGGTGGCGTAGCCACTCTGACAATATGAGAGACACGGAATCGAGGACCCAAGACAAGCGAAACGCTTGCATAGCTAGTGACATAGGGCTCCACCGAATACCCAACTTCAATGACGAGGCGGGAACGGGAATTTTGAGGCATGTGCACCTGACGGCGCCTCACAGGAGCGCCTGCAGCCGCCTTCACCTAGGTGCCGATCGAAGTCAGCACGTCGAAAGTATTTGTTCTGCGGCAGATGTCCTCGAGCCGATCTTCGCTGTTCGCGCGCAGCGGGTTGTAGCTTCCTACGACCAGAGGGAGCATCACACGGATGGCCAGCAACCTTTCGCAGCAAGGGACAACAAGAGAGACATGGATGTGGTGTGTGAGCTACATTATACGGAATACCACCCCGCTGCTGCGGTGGCGAGCCAAGGGGGCTCAAGGGAGAAGAGGAGGATGAGGAGGAATCGGAGCCGAACCGCGAAGCGCGAACAACTTCGCGCCCTCGAGGGCGCCCTTGCACGAGGCGGCCACCACCAGGCGGCCACGGTCGGCGACGTGGCGAAACCTCGATACGTGGCGCAGCCTACGTGGTGCAAGGTAGAGGCAGGAGAACCCAGAGTCGAATCGACAAGTCGGATCGGCGATCGAAATGAATCGGATCGGCGGGAATCGGCAGCCGAGTTGGGAAGAGTCGAGTCGGCGGAAATCGGCAGGCTACTATGCCTCCACTAAGGAATCGGATCCCGAATCGGAATCCCAGATCGAATCGAATCGGAATCGGAAGCCATCGAAATCGAATCGAATTGAATCGGAGAAATCGAAATGAGGTGGCCACGGGCGGCAGCGTGGAGAAGCCTCGCCGGACCCACCCGGCGCAAGAGGCGGCCACGAAGCGGACACGGGCGGACGAGGCGGCCACGACGCGGCCACTGGGCGGCAACGTGGCTCGCCGGACACACCAAGCGCACGAGGCGGCCACCAGGCTGCCACTGGCGGCACCGTGAAAATCCTCGACACATGCAGCCAATTCCCCAGTAAGATGTAAGTTGTTGCACTGTGAATGTGCAAACCATGTGATGCAAGCTTTGTGGTGTGAGCTGTGTGTTGCAATCTACGTGGTGCAGGCTGCGTGGTGGAAGGGATGTGGTACAAGCTAGGAGGTGCTAGCTACGTGGTGCAAGCTCGAATCGACGTGGTGCACGCTATGCGGTGCAAACTACGTGAAAGGTATATGAAGAAAGACATGTAATGCAAGCTACTCTGGGCGGCGGCTACGGGGCGGCCAAGGGCAGCTACGGGTCGGCCACGGGTGTCCAGGGGGTGGTCACCAAAACAATCTTCGGTCGGCTTACCCATCAACTTTCTGAGCACAACAAGAAAAACCCCTAGGTGCAAGCACTGTTTGGAGAATCGATTGGTTTTGCCTCTCGCTGCACTCTTGGGAGGCCTCCTGAAGCCCTCTTAGGGCGTCTTGGGGCCCTGCTGGGCCGTCTTACTCTTGGGCCGACTTACATTACGTAGCTTGTACCCCATAGCTTCTGTCTCCAACTCACACCGCCTAGCTTACACCACGGAGCTTGCACCGTATAGGCTTCGCCCTCATAGCTTTCATAACGTAGCTCCCAGTACATAGATTCCACCACATAGCTCACACTATGTATAAATGTCACCTCTGGTAAGGGTCCACGCTGGCTAACATGCTACTCCGGTCATGGCAAGATGATGGCATTGTCGCTCTTCCGGAATTCCGACCAACCAGGACGGCCCAAGAGGCCCCAGAGATCGCCCCAAGAGGCTCCTGAGAGGACCCCCAGATGGCCTCCAGATGACCCCAAGACGGTACAAGAAGTCACCAAGACGTTCAAAGACGGCCCCAAGAGGGGCCCACGATGGGGAACCCGAACTGACATTTAGAGCCCTCCGCCGCACGATGATCCCCGAGACCGCCAGCAGGCCCTCAGAGCCCCCAGAAGCTCCAAGAGGCCGAACTCAGTCCCCAAGAGGCCCCCGAGGGGCCCTCAAAAAGTCCCGAACCGCCTCCATAGCCTTTCGTGCAGCCTAACAAGAGATCCCCACGGGCATCCAGAAGGCCTCTGACATACAATCAATGCGCGGTTTGGCCCGAGGCCACTAGATCCACAACCGCTGCTGGTCTTGCCAACAGGGTACACAGCGTGCCAAATGTCTGGCATTGCTTTCCTCTTCTAAAGAACTCCCTGTGGGATCTCGGCCAAACCGCCTGGACAGAGCTGAAAGTTCGTTATCCGTTGGCCCATCGCCTCCAAGACGGCCAAGATGGCCTCCAAGATGGTCCCGAGACGCCTCCAAGACGGCCAAAGAGGGCCTCCAAGAAGGCTCAAGAGGGGCCAAGATGCCTCCAAGTCCGCCCAAGAAGCCACCAGGACGGCCCAAGATGGTGGCTCAAGACGGCACAAGAGGCTCCCAAGAGGCCACGCCTCCAAGACGGCCGAGGAAGCTTCCAATAGGCTCTCCAGGAAGGCCAGAAGATGCCCATCGTTTAACAGTTGCCATAGGTTTTGAAGGATTTTAGGGTTTGCTTTTTTCGGCCGTCCGACGGCCTGAGAGGCCCCGAGATCGCCCAAAAGGCATCCCAAATGGCCCCTTATGACGACCCGAAAGGCCCCCATAACGGCCCCAAGGGAGCCCCAAGACGGCCCAAGAAGCCTCCGAGACGTCCACTATGGCCTCCAAGACGGCCCTAAAGCGCCCCAAAAGGGCCCCAAATCTGTTCAGAGAGGCCCCGCACTTCCCCCAATCCCCCGGTCATATTTAGATGATGATGTGTGGCAGTAGCTTTTGGTGAGACTGGCTCCGCGCAGAAGCGAATGAACAAAGGATGGAACTTCAACAACTAGGCAAATGCGAAAGACAGATGCCAACGGTACGTAGCCGTACGCGTGCCCTGTCACATGCTTGATGATGACGCGTGGCAGCAGGTTTTGGTGAAACGGCACTGGCGTGGGCACAACATGTCCTGGCCTGGCGCCGAGCAAAAGACACCTGCGTAGGCGCGAACCCGTTCCTGATGACGTTCTGCCGAAAACCTTAAAATATCATAAATGAGCTTCCGAGGCGGAGCGTGACCATCATCACCCTTCTCCTCCCCCTGGTCCGCCTGTTACACTGTGTACGCCGCTGGGGGAGGCCACTGGCCGACCCCACCCTGTCAAGAGGACCTATGGGGTGAAACTTCCATCGCCACACTGCTCCAGAAACTCCCCCCCTCCCAAGGCGGAGCGGCTGGAGCTCGGACAGGCGCTGCCGAACCTGGGAGGTGGAGGTGCGGGCGGAGGAGGAGGATCCAGCGGGCGGCGGGCCCGCTCCGCATCCCGAACAGTCCAGCACAGGCACACCACAACGAATTGGTTGGGTGATCCAGAAGGTGTGTCAGTAGTCAGGCAGGTCTCTTGCGAGGCCGCCTCCCCCCAAGGAGCCGCAACGATTTTGAAATTGAGAATTTTTCATCAGGTCGACGTCCTGAAGCTTGGCATTGGGATGGCATCGTGGGCCGCCCGAGCGTTATCGCATTGTCGCGCGCCGCCTCCTCCTGCTGCTGAGACGCGCCGCGCAGGCTGCGAAGGCGCGACCAAGGCGGGCCCGAATCCAAGACGCCATGTGGCCGCCGTGGATCTCTCCGCCGCGGCGACACTTCACCCTGCGGTCGTTGGGCGACGCGCGCGTCCAACGCTCCCACGCGCACTCCCGCGCGCACTCGTGGCCCCCGATGCGCCCCCCATCCGTTCGACGGCTCGAGCATGGCCGAAAGGGGCCCTGCGTGCTTTCTCAAGGGGGACTGAATCCACAATGGCCCCCTCGCGGGCAGGCGAGCGCTGCCCCTCTGACCCAACTACGAAATTACCTAACCGCGAAGACTGATAGGTTTCTAGTGGTCTCAAAAAAAATATCATGACTCCCCAGGGGGGTCTGGGCAGATGCCGGACCGGCGCCGCGGGAATCCGGGGACTCCCCATTTTCACTGCCAGGGGCCACATTTGGTCTACCCGGAGCCAACAAAACACCACTCCCAGGCCACATTTTGAATGCCTGGGCCCAACTGTAAGCCACTTCGTGTTCTTCGTGCTCCCACAACACCATTCCCACGTTAATTTTGAATGCCCAGAGCCAACTGTAGGCCACTTCGTATTCTTCGTTTTCCCAGAACACCACTCCTGCACCATATTTTGATTGCCCGGAGCCAACTGTGGGCCACTTCGTGATCTTCGTGCTTCCAGAACACCATTCCCACGTTAATTTTGAATGCCCAGAGCCAACTGTAGGCCACTTCGTGTTTTTTTGTGTTCCCGCAACACCACTCCTGCACCATATTTTGATTGCCCGGAGCCAACTGTGGGCCACTTCGTGATCTTCGTGTTTCCAGAACACCAGTCCTGGAGCTGAGGCAATCTGAAGCCGAGGCAGGCTAAGGCCGAGGCAAGCTGAGGCTGAGGCTGAAGCGCGCCGAGGCAGGCTGAGGCTGAGGCTGAGGCAGGCTGAGGCTGAGGCAGGCTGCGACTGAGGCTGACACAAGCTGAGGCCGAAGCAGGCTGAGGCTGAGGCTGAGGCAGGATGAGGCTGAGGCGGGCTGGGGCTGAGGCTGAGGCAGGCTGAGGCTGAGGCTGAGGCCGAGGCAGGCTGAGGCTGATGCCGAGGCAAGCCGAGGCAGGCTGAGGCTGAGGCTGAGGCTGATGCTGAGGCAGGCTGAGGCTGAGGCTGAGGCTGAGGCAGGCTGAGGCTGAGGCAGGCTGAGGCTGAGGCCGAGGCAGGTTCGGGCCGAGACAGGCTGAGGCTGAGACTGAGGCTGAGGCTGAGGATGAGGCCGAGGCAGGCCGAAGCTGCGACAAGGTGAAGCTGAATGGGGGGGGAAGGGGAGGGGGGGGAGGCTGAGGCAGGCTGAGGCCGAGGCAGGCTGAGGCCGAGGCAGGCTGAGGCTGAGGCGGGGGCGCGCCGAGGCAGGCTGAGGCTGAGGCTGAGGCTGAGGCTGGGGCTGAGGCTGAGGCTGAGGCTGAGGCAGGCTGAGGCTGAGGCTGACGCAGGCTGAGGCCGAGACAGGCTGAGGCTGAAGCTGAGGCAGGCTGAGGCTGAGGCCGAGGCAGGCTGAGGCTGAGGCTGAGGCAAGACGAAGCAGGCTGAGGCTGAAGCTGAAACTGAGGCAGGCGGAGGCATCCGTAGGAATCCGTAGGAATCCATAGGAATCCTTAGGAATCCTCAGTAATCCGCCGGTATCCTCAGGAATCCGTAGGCATAGTTAAACATCCTCAGGAATCCTTAGGAATCCTTCGGAATCCATTGGATCCTAAGGCCGTTGCCGCTGCGACTGTCATTGCGAGTGCGAGTGCGACTGCGAGAACAGCAGAAATCTACAACTGGATTCTCACCTGAATCTTGGGGATCCTTCCAGATATGCTTATACACATCGTTGTTAGGTTGCTCTGCTGGGATAATTAATTTTGACAAGCCAATATGCCGCTCGAGTGAAGGCGGTCGTTTCTGGGAGGCCCGCAGCAGCCCGAGGCTTTCATTCTATCGCTGCTCGAGAGGGCGCGTGTCTCGCGGCGGCTTTTAGAGGAGCGCGATAAACGCTTTTTCACCCTTGCTTGCGCCGCGCCCCGCGCGCCCCGGAATGGCTCGCGCGCCGCGCGCGGCCTCGGGACGCGAAGCGGCGCGCGCGGGCGGGGGGGGCCTGCCCTCGCCGCCACCCCTCGTCGCGCACACGGTCAATATCGTGGCGTTCCTCAAATTGCGCTCCCTGCTTTAACTCCCGCTGCTGCCCCCTGCCGCGACGCGGCGGAAAGGGGCGAACGCACCCCGCCGAGCCCTAACCAGGACCACGCGCTGCTCCAGTAAGCCCCGCTTGGCGGGAGCATTCGCGGCCGCCGGCGCCGCGGCAGAAGCGGCCGGGGCCCCCGTGGGAGCCACTGCGCGAGACTGAACAGGTGGGCGGGGCCGCGCTGGCATTCAGTGGGCCGTTTCCGAAAGCGTCGGCCCTCAAGACCAACGGCTGCGGCCCCTTTGCCCCTCATTTCCCCTCCGCTCCCCGCCCACCTCCCCCTTCCCTGCCCTCCACCTGCCCCTGCCCGCCCCTTCCCTGTCCTCCACCCACTACCGACCCCTCCCCAGTGCCCCTCCCCGGCCCCCCCCTCTTCTGCGCCCCCGCCCTCCGCCGCCGCGCGCCGGGCACCCTGGAGCGGCGCCCCGGTCCGGGCCCAGGACGAGGCCCCCCCCCAGGCCCCCCCCTGGGGCCACCCGTGGGGCCACCCTGGGGCAACCCCTGGGACGAGCCACGATTTTCGCCCACGATTTTGTTCACGATTTTCCGTTAATTCGAATCATAATGAAACAAAATCGTGTTCAAAATCGTGGTCAAAATCGTGGGCAGTCCAATCGTCTGCAAAATCGGAAGCAAATCGTGGGCAAAATCGTGGGCAAAATCGTGGGCAGAATCGTGGGGCGAAATCGTTGGCAAAATCGTGGGCGAAATCGTGGGCAAAATCGTGGCCCCGGGGGTCGTTCCGGGGGTGCCTCGTCCCGGGGGAACGAGGGGGGGGGCTGAAAACGGACAGAGGGAGAGAGGGAGGCGGACAGAGGGAAGAAAAGGACCTGACCGGGAGGGGGGGGGGCGGGAGGGAGGGGGAGGGGAGGGCGGCAGGGGGAGGGGAGGGAGGCACCTGCATCCCCTGGCTGTCTGGACTTAGCGCAAGGCGCCGCGGAGAAAAAAAAAAAAGGAACCCCAGAACCGGAACGCCAGATATTACCGAAGACTGATAGGTTTCTAGTGGTCTCAAAAGAGAGCATCATGACTCCCCAAGGGGGTCTGGGCAGATGCCGGACGGGTGCAGCGGGAATCTGGGGGCTCCCCATTTTCACTGCCAGGGGCCACATTTGGTCTACCCGGAGCCAACAAAACACCACTCCCAGGCCACATTTTGAATGCCTGGGCCCAACTGTAAGCCACTTCGTGTTCTTCGTGCTCCCACAACACCATTCCCACGTTAATTTTGAATGCCCGGAACCAACTGTAGGCCACTTCGTGTTCTTCGCGCTCCCAGAACACCATTCCCAGGCCACATTTTGAATGCCAGGAGCCAACTGTAGACCACTTCGTGTTCTTCATGTTCTCAGAACACAACTCCCAAGCTAATTTTGAATGCCCGGAGCCAACTGTAGGCCACTTCGTGTTCTTCGTGTTCCCAGAACACCACTCCTGCAGCATATTTTGATTCCCCAACCGTGGGCCACTTCGTGATCTTCGTGTTCCCTGAAGACAAGTCCTGTGCCATATTTTGAATGCCCGAGCTGAGGCAGGCTGAGGCCGAGGCAGGCTGAGGCTGAGGCTGAGGCACGCCGAGGCAGGCTGAGGCTGAGGCTGTGGCAGGCTGAGGCTGAGGCAGGCTGAGGCTGAGGCTGACGCAGGCTGAGGCCGAGGCAGGCTGAGGCTGAGGATGAGGCAGGCTGAGGCTGAGGAAGGCTGAGGCTAAGGCTGAGGCAGGCTGAGGCTGAAGCTGAGGCCGAGGCAGGCTGAGGCTGAGGCCGAGGAAAGCCGAGGCAGGCTGAGGCTGAGGCTGAGGCTGAGGCTGAGGCAGGCTGGGCCTGAGACAGGCTGAGGCTGAGGCTGAGGCTGAGGCAGGCTGTGGCTGAGGCAGGCTGAGGCTGAGGCCGAGGCAGGTTCAGGCCGCGACAGGCTAAGGCTGAGACTGAGGCTGAGGCTGAGGATGAAGCCGAGGCAGACCGAAGCTGAGACAAGGTGAGGCTGAATGGGGGGGGGAAGGGGGGGGGAGGAGGGGAGGCTGAGGCTGACTGAGGCTGAGACAGGCTGAGGCCGAGGCAGGCTGAGGCTGAGGCTGAGGCAAGCCGAGGCAGGCTGAGGCTGAGGCTGAGGCTGAGGCTGGGGCTGAGGCAGGCTGACGCTGAGGCAGGCTAAGGCTGAGGCTGACGCAGGCTGAGGCCGAGGCAGGCTGAGGCTGAGGCTGAGGCACGCTGAGGCTGAGGCCGAGGCAGGCTGAGGCTGAGGATGAGGCAGGCTGAGGCAGGCTGAGGTTGAGGCTGAAACTGAGGCAGGTTGAAGCATCCGTAGGAATCCATAGGAGTCCTTAGGAATCCCTAGGAATCCTTAGGAATCCGTAGGCATCCTTAGGAATCCGTAGGCATAGTTAAGCATCCTCCGAAATCCTTAGAAATCCTTAGGATTCCATTGGATCCCAAGGCTTTGCCACTGCGACGGTCATTGCGAATGCGAGAACAGCAGAATTCTACAACTGGATTCTCACCTGAATCTTAAGGGGAATGTTTCCAGATATGCTTATACACATCGCTGTTAGGTTGCTTTGCCGGGATGATGTTATCCCAGAGCCCGGCCTTAACGCACTGCTGGCAGCACACTCGCGACTGGGGTGCTAACAATTGTCGCACTCGCACCATTGCCCCTACTCCAAACACCTCCCCCCCTTGCCGCCCCATCCCTCCCCCGCTCTTCCCTCCCTTCCGCCTACCATCTCGCATGACCCCCCTTTCCTCCCTAGCTTCCCCCCCTCGCTTCTCCTCTCATCCTCTCCCGCTCTCTCCGTGTACTTCGCACGCGCATGGCGGGAGACCTCCGCGACGCGAGCAACCCGACCCGCGCAACGTGCCGCGCATGGCGCGGCGCGGCGCGCTTGGGCAAGACATCATACACGCACAGACCGGAGGTCCCGTGAGCGGCACCAGCAACGCAACGCCACGCACGCGGCACCACGCAGGCCGCGCACACGGCGCCGCACACGCGGCACCGTACGCAAACACCGGGCACCTCGCGCGGCAGCACGTACGTGGCGCTATTTGCACGGTACCGCGCCGGCACGCAGCACGATGCGCATCGAACTGTGCACCGCGCGCAAGGCACGCACGCGCACGCGAAAGAAGCACCGCGCAACACCGCGCCCGCAACTCCAGGCACACGACACCACAAATTCAACGTCGGCTGCAGAAGCGGCGGTGCGTTCGCGGCACCTCGCGTGCGGCGCCGCGAGGAAACGCCACAACCTCGGCGCCGACCGCGGGGCGCCGCGCGAACGGCACAACCCGCGCTGCACCGCGCACGCGGCACAGCACGCAACGCAGATGCCCAACTTGGGGTGCACGTCGGCAGCGCGACAGCAGCTGATGAAAAAATTTCAACAAAAAACCGAAAATACAAAAAACATCTGGCGGGGGATTTACAAAATCGTTGCCAAAATCGGCTTGGGGGACGGGGCCTCATGAGGTCTCAGCGCAACACTGAGAATCGAATTCGGGGACTCCGACATGTTTAGGCACGCCGTCTCACTTACGAAGTGGTTCCGGACCTCTGGCAGGACACGCATCGTCAAATCCCCCCGACACACACCGCACGATGCGGCACACGAGCCCGGGGAGGCGGGGGCGGGGGTCGGGCCACCCGCTCAAAGGCACCGTACAGCTCTTTAGTAGGCGTCCACAAGTCGAGGATCCTTAGCATAGCTACAACAACCTGTTTAAACAGCTCTGGGCTCTGTATAGCAACTTGTACATCATCAACAAAATATGAGAACATTTGCTGTCTGCATGGGTATCCCCACGGATATTCAGCAGCTCCTGAGGCGACAGCGCACCAGACTCATCTCTATGAGCCTTCACCTTCTGAAGATGTATTCTCAGGGGCCCTGCGAGCTCCTCCTCCCCCATTCCTTCACTTTATAACTAACTCCACCCTGTCGCATCCCCGAGTCCAGTTTTTAGAGCGGGTCGGGCGTTTCGCCTGAAACTTCCTCACCACTTATGACCCTGAAGCTTCAAAAAGTGACAACAGTTTCACAGACGGAGGGCGGGTCGTTTCCAACATGTGGCTTTCGCCTTAGCTCCGCGCGCATTCGTTTTCAAAAGTTGCAAGATGTTCGCGGATTGGATGGGTCGTTTTCAAAATGTGGTTTTCGCCTTAGCGCGCATCTTTTTGTAAAGACTTGAAAGGAGTTCGCGGATTCAGGGCGGGTGGTTTTCAAAATGTGGCGCTCGCCTTAGCGCCGCGCACATTCCTAACATTTGGAATAGCTTCACGGATTGAGGGCGGTTCCTTTTCAAAATGGGGCTCTCGCCTTGGCGCCGCGCACATTCGTTTGCAAAAGTTCGAAAAGAGTTTACTGCGTCCCATGAGCAACGTACCACACATGGTGTGCTGGACGGATTCAGGATTATGCGGGGACAACAGTTATTTTGAGTCGCGGAGTCGAAATCAAAAAAAAATGACGTTATGGCATGATTGTGGATCGCCAGAACGCAGCAGTCAGGTTGATACGTGGCGTTGACATCCCGAGTACGAGGTTTTGGCATGCTTCAGGATCTTCAAACGGTTGTCTTCCAGCGAGGCAGTTCTTTCAATGGAGATGAACCGTTGTAGGGGCCTCTGAAGAGGGAGCTTGGAGGGAGGATTAATTCAAACATCGTTGATGACTCTTGGGTTTGCACTGGTCCTCGTCCTCGTCCTCCTCCTCCTCCTTTTCGTCGTCCTTCTCCTCCTCCTCCCCCTCCTCCTCCTCTCGTCCGCCTCCTGCTCGTCCGTCCTCCTGCCGGGGCCCGCTGGGCCAGACGCGGCTGGCACTCGGGCAGACGAGCTGCCGCCTGGGAACAGGAAGAGCAGCAGCCGCGCTGGGTCGTCGCACACAGCGACGACGACGAGGGAGGGCGGGGGTGAGGCACTCGCCACCACCGAGGCTTCACAATCCTGCTCCTGCTCCTGCTCCTCCTGCTCCTGCTCATGCTCCTGCTCCTACTCCTGCTCCTCTTCCTCCGCCTCCTCCTCGTCCTCCTCCGCGGACCTCGGGCCCAGACCTTGGCATACATCGGCTGCAGGGCAGGCAGGGGCGCCGTCTTCACCAGGGCCTGGCCTAGAGCGGGACTCTGGGCGCCTGGCAGTGGTGGATTGCTTTCCCTCCCCCTGGGCGCGCACGAAGCCGACGCAAGGGTTTGAAATGACCCCAAGACACACAAACAAATACACACATAAACAGATTCCCCATAGTTTCCCATATGTTTGGGGTTTCTGTAACGCAGGGCTTCGCAAACCCGGATCAATCAATATGCGTGGCCGCCTCGCGGTCACGAGCGGCTCGCCAACCTGGGTTAGCCAGAAAGGGTCTTTGCATGATCCTGCAGGATCCGGTGCCCTGGCTGACCCCCGTTTGCACCGACCCTCGTCTCAAGGCTCCCAACATGAGCGGCCGCTGTGTTGGCCACCGGCCGTTGTGAGACCACGCTCGAGCTGTGTCGGTTCCGTGGACGCGGCCGCTGCGCTCCGTCGCCCCCGCCTCCTCCTCCCCCCTCCTCGTGCTCCTCCTCTCGGGCTCCTTCGAACATGGAGTAGGGACCCGTGGATCTGACCATCAACATCATCATTATCATCACAACCATCATCATCACCACCGTCAACCAACATCATCATCATCATCATCATCATCATCACCACCATTTCCACCACCACATCATGATCATCATGATCATCATGATCATCATGATGATCATCATCATCATCATCACCATCACCATACCATCAACACCATCATCATCATCATCATCACCATCAACATCACCATCACCATCACCATCACCATCATCACCTTGCATGTGGGCGCCAGGTTCACGGATCGGGCAAGGTGTCCCCAGTGGTGATTTGGCGACGCAACGCGCCGATTGCGTACGCAAGCGGGGCCCGTTGCTAAATCACCCGCCTTAATCGATGTTTGTGTTTCCTCGATCCTCCTCCTCGTCCTGCTGTCGGGCATGTGGAACTGGACGCCGGACACGACACGCAATTCATGGCACAACATGCCTGACTATGGACACAAGCCCCGAACAAGTTCCCTCGCTCAAGCGCCGACACCGAGCTGTGGGCCTCACAGCTCCTCGTCCACGATTCGATCCTGAATGAGACTCAGCCAAGGCTGAGACCAGTTCTGCAACGACCGGCGCTTCCCGCCCTGCTTGATGACCCCCCAGACGTCGAAGTGGTTCCTGCCCGACGCGCGCATGCCATCCATGAAAACCACCGCCCTCGCCCGGCTCATGTTGCCCCCCCGGGCGATGGCGAGGAACAGAGCCTGGTGAGCGTCGTCGGCCATGCGCCTGTCGCCGCAGACGTAGTAGTGGCAATCAAGCCTCTGGATCAGCTCCCACACCTCCTGCGCCGACTGGCGGAGCCTGTCAGTGACTAGGAGCTTCTCCACGCCCGGCTCCTTGGACAGGGACACGTCGTACGCCGTCAACGCCGACGCGTCGAGCGCCTCCTTGAACAGGCCGGCGTGCAGGGTCTCCGTGCTGCACCGATGGCCGGCGAAGAGCTGGGCCTAACGGCACTGCCTGGCCGCGCCCTTCTGCGCGTGGTGCATGCGCTCCCGGACAAAGCCGTTGAAGGGCGCGACGCCCGTGGCGGCGCCGACCATGATCATAGGCGCCTCTGGCGACTCCAGCAGGTCGAAGGACGAGGCGAATGCGGACACCCACACAGGGCTGCCCACCTGCAGCGAGCGTAGCTAGCCAGAGGCCAGCCCGCGGCTGCTGCCAACGCAGACGAGGCCCACGCAGAACCACGCTGGGGCTGACCACGTTGCTGCTCGCGATGGAATGCTGCCTCGGGAGCTGCAAGGACAGCGCGCCGAAGAGGGCGCCGAGCG
Organism: Prorocentrum cordatum; assembly: GCA_963575745.1. Lineage (NCBI taxonomy): Eukaryota > Dinophyceae > Prorocentrales > Prorocentraceae > Prorocentrum > Prorocentrum cordatum. The sequence continues at coordinate 212,402 of CAUYUJ010016593.1, forward strand.
TGATCGTGCCCTTCGCCCGTGGGAAGGCGTTCGGGAGGATTGACAACCACCAGAGCTGCTCCAGGACCTTCTCGCTGCCCTGCTGCATTAGCTCCTGGTGCTCCTTACATCGTTCGCCATCTTGGAATGTGTACGAGGAGTTTACGCGAGCTTACGCGGAGCTTATAGCAATGGCGATGATCAAATGGACGATGCTAATGCTGATTATGATAACTAGTATGCTGATGATGGTTGTGATGATAATGGCGATGGTTATACTGACGATGATTATGATAACGATGGCCGGGATGACGGTGATGAGGGTAATGGTGATGATGATAACGACGTTGACGATGGTGATGCTGATAAGGCGAATGATACTGATGATGCTGCTGCTGATGATGACGATGGCGATGACGCTGCTGCTGATGATGATGCTCAGAGTCATGGCGATTGTTCGCATCATCCCCTGCCAAATTGGCTGACTCTCTCTCTCTCTCTCTCTGCTCGGGAAGCGCTTCTCCCGCGCAACGATCCCGAACATACCCCATAGCGTGTGCAAAAATATCCCGGGATGCCTTGTGGGAGAAATATTGGACCTTGTGTTGGAAACTGAGAGCGTGTTAGAATCACGAGGAGCGTGCGAAGAACTTATATGACCTCTTCGGCGATGTAGAGGCTGCAGGAGGCCTCGAGCGGGGCTATCTGGGCGTGTTAGACGAACAATGATGGCGACGAGAATAATGAGGATGACGATGAGGATTAGGATGAGGACGAGGATGATGATAATGATGCTGATGATGATGATGATGATGGTGATGATGGTGATGATGCTGCTGATGATGATGATGATGATGGTGATTGCGGCTGTCATGATGGTGATACGATAATAATGATTATTATGACGATGACGACGCGGATACGGACGAAGACGACGATGAGGATGGTCGCGATAGCGATGGCGATGCTGACTACCAGGATGATGCCGTTGGCTGCTGATCGTGATTGGTGTTTCCTCGTCCCCTTCCAATGTCTATCTCTCTCTACCTCTCTCCGTCTGCGCGGGAAGCGCTGCACCGCCGCAGCTATCCCCAACACATCTCATAGCGTTGCCATTTAGACATGTGGAGGCCTCTTGGAACCAACATCGGGCGCTCTCCTGGAACATCTCGGGCAGCCCAGGCTAACGAGGGACTCACGCGGAGCTTGCGCAGACCGCACGCGCGGCTTACTTAGTGCATGCGCAGTGCGCGTCCTGGATTGGTGACATCTCGGGCCTCCAGGAAAGCCTGACATGCCCCCACATAAGGAGGAGCTTACGCGGAGCTTACGCGAGCTTACGCGGAGCTTACGCGGGCTGGGGCACCCGAGACGGACCAAGAGGCACCCAGGACAACATACCATGCCTCCAAACTGCGACCAGGTCACGCGCTTAAGCGGAGCTTACGCGGAGCTTACGCAAGTTTACGCGGAGCTTACGCAGGGCATGTTGGAACCTGCTTAGCACGGGGACAAGAAACGCAAGTACTTTCTGAACACACGTGATCACTGGCTTGTCCGTTATCCCCCCTCTCCTTTCCCATTGTCCCCTCGCCGTTATCTCATCCCATCATGGTTTCCCTGATCCATGCTCTCTTGACTCGAATGTCGCGTGGTGGCCCTTCTTGTCGTGTCTTGGGTCTCCGAGTGATCCTCCTGGGGCACTCCTGGGCCCTCCATCGGCCGTCTAGGAGCTCTATTGGGCCTGCACGGTTTCCCCCGGGGCCGTAGGCGACCCGAGGAGGAGGAGGAGGCGAAGGTGGAGGAGGGGGAAGGGGGATGAGGAGAAGGAGGAGGAGGAGGAGGAAGAGGAGGGAGGATGAGGAGCAGGAGGAGGAGGAGGCGGAGGAGGGGGAGGGGGAGGAGGAGGAGGAGGAGGAGGAGGAGGACAATGAGGAGGAGGAGGAGTAGGATGAGGAGGAGGGGGGGGGCGCCTAAGCCCTTCGGAGAAAACCCTCCATATTGAGGCTCTAGCACAAGCTGCTGCTGCTTGGGCCCTGCTGTTCGTCTGACTGCGAAGAAGGAGGAGGAGGAAGAGGAAGAGGAGGAGGAAGAGGCGGAGGAGGAGGAGGAGGGAGCATAAGGAGGAGAAAGAGGAGGAAGAGGAGGAGGAGGAGGAGGAACAGAAAGAAGAGAAAGAGGAGGAATAGGAAACGGAGGAAGAGGAGGTTCGCTGCGACAAGTTGGCTCGTCACGTCGCCGTTGTCGCCGTCTCGACCGCCCGCTCTCCAAAAACGTGTACGTCCCTTGTCTGGGCTGCCCTGGTTCTCCTTGTCGACCGCTCCCCATTTAGGACCCCGCGTTTTCCCCGTCTGCACCGCCCGCTGCCCGAATGTCGCGCTTTCCCCGTTCTGACCGCCCACTTCTGCTCGGTGCCAGCGGCCGCGGCCAGGAGGTACAAAGCGAACCAGCACTGGCCTGATGCAAGCTGACATCGGGCGGACGAAGCGCGAGCCGAAACCACTTAAGCGGCGCTTGCGCGTATACGCGGCACTTCCAAGCTTACGGGGAGCTTACACGCTTACGCGGAGCTCACACGCCCACGAAGCGCTTGCACGGGCCGCTTCAAGTGCACATTCCACGCGCATGAAAGCTTGAAACAACACGTCGCTTGCATCGCTGTCTTTTTGTTTCCGTTTGGACCGTCCGCTGCCCGAACGGCTCAAGCTGATGTCGTAAGCGCGCGCCGAAACTCTGGCAAGACAAACAATACGTTACGAACATCGAGGAGTTTCTGTTTGTCGACCGCCCCCTGTTTAGAACGCTGCGATTTTCCCGCCTGCCACCAACTGCCCGAATGTCGTGTTTCCCCGTTATGATCGCACACCTCTGTTCGGCGCCAACGGCCGCGGCAAGGAAGTACAAAGCGAGCCGACACTGGCCTGCCTTAAGCAATGCTAGGCAAAGGAAGCGCGCGCCGAAACTATTGACGCGGCGCTTACCCACTTACGCGAATCTTGCACGCTTACGCGGCGCTTGCGAGGGCCGCTTCACATGTACATTCCACGTACATGAGAGCGCGGAAACAGCATGTCACTTGCATCGCTGTGTTTTCTCCGTTTGGACCGCCCTCTCCCCCAAACTGTTTTCCGTTTGGACCGCCCGCTGCCCGAACGACTCAAGCTGACTTCAGGCAGAGAAAAACGTACGCCGAAAACTCTGGTAGGAAAACATACGTCACGAACATCGCTGCGCTTCTCCAGCTGACCGGGGCCGTTCTTGGCACGAATCGGCGAGAAGCTCAAAACATGTAACATCCTGAAGATCCTTCGCTGTTTGTTCGCCTCCGCAGGCCCTCTTCGGAATCCTCCTGCGGACCTCTTGGGGCGTCTTGGAAGCCTCTTGGGCCATCTTGAAGCCACCCTGTGCTGTCTTGGAGCGCTCTTGGGACGTCTCGTACGCGCTCCTTCGAAACGGCGAGACGGCCCGAGAGTGCTCCAAGGCGGCCAAGATGGTCACAACACTGCCCAAGAGGCCCCTCTAGAGGCCCCCCAAAGAGCTCCAAGAACACTCCCAAGAGGGGCCCAAGACGCCAACATCTGCGATGTTCCGTAGGTTTTTGATAGATTTTGGTGCGCTCGCTTTTTCGGGCTTCCGACGCTCCAAGACGGCCCGAGAGGACCCCCTAAACCGCTCCAAGGCGGCCCAAGCGGCTCTCAAGAGCGCCCACAAACGGTGCAAGAAAGCCCCAAGACGGCTCAAGAGACCCCAAGACGGCCCAAGAGGGCCCCAAGACGGCTAAAAGAGTGACCCTGGACGGGGGACCCGGGCACTGGTGGACCCCGTTCGGAGTTCCGGCGCTGCTTCACGACGGCGCCCATGCCTCACAACAGAGCTGATGCGCACCCGATTGTCCGAAGGAAGGGACCGGCGGCAGGGGGCGAAACCCTTACGGATTTCTTGAGAAGTGAAATTTCAACCACAACAACAATCATTATAAGACTGTTCGCTCTTACTCGCCCGTATGTCATTCAAAACGAGTTCCCCGCACCCTCGATACCCACCCTTGTTGGCTTTGATCATAGCCACTTTGGGGGGATTCTATCTCTTTGCGGGGGGCGGCAGGCTTAGACAGGCGGGCAAATCTGAACGGGTGGACAATCCTTCGTGGGCGTACATGTGCCCACCATTGGAATTGGTGTGGGCCCTGCAAAAAGAAGAGGGGGAGAACGAGGGAAAGCGGGAGGAAGGGAGGGGAGGGACGAAGGAAGAGGGAAAACGCCAGGAGAGAAGGAGCGAAGACGGGGGCGGTTGATTAGAGGCAGAGAGACAGAAAGAGAGAGAGAGAGAGAAAGAGAGACAGAGAGAAAGACAGATAAGAGAGGTAGAGGAAGACAGAGAGAGAGGGGGGAGAGAGAGAAACAAAGAGGGAGGGAGGAGGCAGGAGAGGGGATGGAGAAGGGAGGAGGGTGAGGTGGGAGAGGGGATAGGGCAGAGAGGCATAAGGATGAGGGAAAGGAGGAGGGACAGAGAAGGGAGGAGAGGAGGGAGGAGGGAGGAGGGAGAGGGAGTAGGAGCAAGAAGGTAAGAGCGTAAACGTTCGATGGAATCCTAGGCGAAAGCGCTGTTCCTGAAGGAAGTCTCGGGCGGGAGCACACGACGGGCGGGCGATCCCCTGACGGGCGGGTCGGGCGGGTGGGGCATTCAAGCGGGATGTCTGAATATGGCGAGAGCGCGCTGATGAAGTAATGTGTAACGGTGTCCTTGGCGCGGCGTGTTTCCTGAGCATCGAAAGCGCGACTCCTGAATAAATTACATGGAAGTCATTCCTGAGTAAAATGTGAAGGGTTCTCTGGCGGGAGCGGGGGTCTTGATTAAATTGTGAGGAAGTCTTGACTCAATTGCGAGGAAGTCTCAAGCGGGAGCGCCGTCCCTGAGTAAATTGTGGGGACATCTCAAATGAGAGAGGGGGTCCTGACTAAAGTGCGAGGAAGGCACAAGCGGGAGTACCGATCCTGAGTAAATTTCAAGAGCGGGGGTCTTGAGTAAATTTGGAGGAAGTCTCACGCGGGAGCCGTTGTTGTTGCAATCCTTGGGGCCCGGGGCCCAGTTTGAGCACGAAAACTTTCCCTGTCAAAAAACAGGGTGCGAGCGGCGAGGGGCACACCTTGATTGAAAAAGCAATATGCACCGGTGAGAGGGGGATCAACAATCATTATTCTTCAGAAGTGAGAACTCAACGACAACAACACCAACGACAACGACAAAGACAACGACAACGACAACAACACCAACAACAAAAACAACAACAGCAGCAACAACAACAACAAAGGCAACAACAACAAGCATGTTAAGACTTGTCGCTCTAACCTGCACGCGTGTTTTGCATTTTGTATACCCAACCCTCGATACCCGCCCAGTTCGTCTCCGATCGCACCCCCTTTCGGGGGAAATATCTTCCTTGTCGGCTGCTGGCTGAAATTCAAGGACCTCTCAAGCGAGCGCGCCGTTCCTGAGTTGGGGGGCCTCTCTAGCCAAGCCAGGGGCTCTCGGGATACATATTGAAAAATATCGAACGGGAACCCTTGTCGCCGTGTCCCAACTTGCCTGAATTGCGAGGAAGTCTCGAGCGAGAGGCCTCTCTGGCAAGGGCCTGTGCGAATACATATTGAGGAAGTATCGAACGAGAGCCCTTGTCATTGTAGTTGGGCCTCCACCAATTTGATTGAATCACGAATGTCTCGAGCGAGAACGACAACAACAATAATCACTTTAAGACTGTTCGCTCTGACCCGCTCGCGTGCCAATTAACATGTATATCCCAAACCCTCGGTAAACAAGTGGTGGAACCAGACGGGCAGATTGGGTCTGCAGACCCATAGCGGGCAACTCGGGAAGGCGGGCCAAGGCGACCAGGTCGAGCAGGCGGGTTGCTGAAGCGTGGGTCTGCATGAATCGCAAGGAGGCCTCGAGCGATAGCGCGATTCCCAAGTAAGTCGTGAGAACAGCCAATGCGAAAGCGTGAGTCCTGAGCGCCGAGGGCGCATCGTCTGAATAAATTGCGGGGAAGTCCCACGCGAGAGCGCGATGAGATCATGAATTGTGACGAAGTCCCGCGCGAGAGCGCGATGTGGGAATAAGGTGCAAAGAAGTATCAAGCGGGAACCGCTGTTGTTGTAAACCTGGGGCCAAGGGCTTAGTTTGAGCCCCGTGACTTTGCCGGAGAAAAAAACAAAACAAGGTGCGAGCCCCCGGGAAAGCACTTCCATTGAAAGCACAAGATGGTCACCAGAAGGGGATCAACAAAAATTATGCTTCAATAGTGAGACTTCAACGGCAGCACCAATAATAAGTTTAGACTCATGTTCGCGATGTTTCCACACGAAGCATGCGACCAGCATGAACACCATCCCCATCATGGGGGACTATTGTTCTATAGCGGGGTCTATTTGTCCATTGTTAGATCACCCGCCCAATGAGGTCTTGCAAACACCCTCCGAGGAATTTCAACATATCCCACCGCGAAAACGCATGCCCGCGTCTTGCTGCGCCGATGCGAGGCCGCCAGCGGAGCCCCAGCCAAGGGTAAAGCACAAGGAAGTATCGAGCGACGGGATTGCCTTGGTGGGGATGGGGGCTGTCGGCGGCGAGGCAAGGACCTGGCCCTGAATTGAAAAAGGAAGGAATCTCGAGCAGGGCCGCTGTTGTTGCTGGGAGTGGCGCCAATGCAGAAGAGAGTAAGGCGCTAGTACAGCGTAAAACAAAACGAAGTCTCGAGCGGAAGCGCTGGTTTTGTTGGGACGGCGGGTGTCGGCGGCGAGGAGGAACACCGCCTTGAGTAAAAATGGAATACATCTCAAGCGGGAGCCGTGGTTTTATCGGGACGCGGGCTGTCGGAGGCGATGAACAGCAACGTCCTGAGGAAAAAGAAAGGGAGCCTCGAGCAGGAGCGTTGTTCTTGCTGGGAGCGGCACCACGTCAAAAGAGAATAGAGCGCCAGTCCAGCGTAAAACGGGAGGAACTCTCGAGCGGGAGCTCTGATTTTGTCGGGACGGCGGTTTTCGGCGGCGAGGAGGAGCACCGCCTTGAGTAAAAAAGGGGGGAGTCTCGAGCGGGACCGTTGTTATTGCTGGGGGCGGCGCCGATGAGAGAAAGAGTAGCGCGCCAGTCCAACGTAAAACGGGAGGAACTCTCGAGCGGGAGCGCTGATTTTGTCGGGACGGCGGTTTTCGGCGGCGAGGAGGAGCACCGCCTTGAGCAAAATAACGGAAGTCTCGAGCGGGAGCGTTGTTGTTGCTGGGGGCGGCGCCGATGAGAGAAAGAGTAGCGCGCCAGTCCCCTGCAAAACACGAGGAAGTCTCGAGCGGTAGCGCTGGTTTTGTTGGGACGGCGGCTTTCGGCGGCGAGCAAGAGTACTGGCTCTGAGGAAAAAAAAACCCGGAAGTCTCGAGCGGGAGCGTTGTTGCTGTTTGGGGGCCGGTTTGGGCGCCCCCCCAAACCCGTCAAGCGCGAGCCTCATTTTCAATGAGAATGTAGCCGGCGCCGAGGCGAGAGCGCCAAGGCGCCTGGGGGGGTCCAACAATAATAATTGTTTAGTACTAAACATTGAACAGCAACAACAACGCCAACAAAAACAACAACCATCACAACCACACCCACACCAACACCAACACCCACACCCACAACCACAACCGCAACCACAACAACAACAACAATCATGTCAATACTGTTCACTCGCATCTGCTCGCGAGTCATTCAACACGTATATCTCAAACCCTCGGTCCCCGCCCTCTTCGTCTTCGATTGTACCCCCTTGGGGGTACATCTTCCTACCTGCAACGTGTATTGCATGCGGCCCCTACGGCAGGGAAAGAGAAGACGGATGGAAGAAGCGGACCCTGGGGAGGGAGGAGGATGGAACACGAGAGAGAGAGAGAGGAAAATAAAAAACAGAGTAGCAGGAGGGGAGCTAGGAACAGAAAGCACGTGGCAGAACCAGACTGGCAGATCGGGTGGGTAGACCCTGGCAGGCGGGTCGGGAAGGCGGGCCCAGGCGGCCAGGTCGAGCAGGCGGGTTGCTGAAGCGTGCGTCCTGCATGAATCGCGAGAAGGTCTCGAGCGATAGTGCGATTCCCAAGTAAATCAAGAGAAAAGCCAAAGCGAGAGCGGGACTCCTGAGTGTCTAAATACATTGCAAGGAAGTCCCACGCGAGAGCGCGAAACCTGCACACATTGCAAGGAAGTCCCGCGCGAGAGCGCGATGTGGGAATCATGTGAGGAAGCATCAGGCGGGAGCCGTTGTTGTTGCAACTCGGGGGCCACGGGTGCAGTTTGAGCAGGAAGACTTTCCCTGACAGAAAACAGGGTGCGAACCCCAGGAGGGGCACTTTAATTGAACAAAAACATATGTTACCCGAGGGGGGATCAACAACACATAACGTTTTAAAGCAAGAGTCCAAAAACAACAACAGCAACAACAACAACAATCATGCCAAGACTGTTCGCTCTTACTTGCTCGGGTGCCACTCAAAGTGCATTTCCCGAAACCTCGATACCCACCCCCTTCGTCTTCGATCATCTCGCTTTTGGTGGGTATATATGTATTCGTGAGTTCTGCGTGATTCGCCAGGAAGTGCCTGAGTAAATTGCGAAGACGTCTCAGGCGGAAGCGCAATTTACTCAATCTCGCTCTTCCTCCACCCACACTCAGTCACAATGTTTTTTTTTCCACTCAGGCGCAATCATACCGATGATCAGTCACAATCAGGTCCAGAGCTGTTTGTGATGGCGGCCACCGCAAGAAAAGGATGCTTGCCATGGCGGAAACGGGAAAGGCGAGGACGGATGAATAGTGAGGACGAGGAGGGAGGAAGATCAAGTAAGAGGACAGAGAAGGACGGCCGCAAGGGAAGAGGAAGATGGAGGACGCAGGAGGAAGGAGGACCCGGGGGGGAGGAAGGAGGGAGGAAGAGGAAGGAGGAGGAATGAGGCAGGAGGAGGAAGGACGAAGGAGGAGGAAGGAAGAGGAAGGAGGAGGAAGGAGGACCCGGGGGGAGGAGGAAGGAGGAGGACCCGGTGGGAGGAAGGAAGAGGACGGAGGAGAAAGAAAGAGAGGGGAGGGACTACGACGCGGAGGAAGAGCAAGGAGGGGGTAGGGGGCCTGCTCACCGCCTCTGTCTGCCTGTCTGTCTGTGGGTTGTCATCGTCGTCGTCGCCTCTCGTCGCAACCGCTGTCGTCGCCGTATCCGCCGTCCTCTCGGATTCACGCTCACAACCAGACACTCACAGCCAGACACGCGAAACAGGACGTGCCAGAAAATAAGATGCGCATGTAGGAATCTCCGCGTCGAATAATTTCACAACGGTCTAACACCCGCGTGAAATGTTACATTGCAGTCCGCGTTGGCTCGGTAAACTCCCACGTAACCATGAACATTTGAGTCGCTTCTTGGTTTACCGCGAGGGTACCGCAAAGGTCCCATCCTTGGTGTCTCCTACATGAGCATGCAAAAGCTTCAAATAAACCCGAAACCGAGCCCTAAAATAGCACATCGTCAACGACCCGCGACACAGTGTAGCTCCGGGCAGTGGCTTGAGCGGAAATGGGGGAACGATGTTTGCACACCAGCCCCACAAACAAGCTGGTCCAGCACAAAAATGTGGATCGGGGACTGCGTGCCAAAACAGGTCGGTCGGGAGAAGTAGGTAGAAACATGGAGTGGGAAAGCGTTGAAAATGGATTGGGTTCCGTCCGCCCCCTGAGGAGGACGGAAGAAGGTGAAGCCACTCGATCATTGAAGTAGGAAGGCGCTTTAAAAAAATTGGTTTCTGGGACTCCAAGAATACGTACTTCCAACGACCGATGGATGACCGCGTGATGGCGGTGGCCATCGAGAGGCCCTCGGCAGAATGGCTATGGAAGCGAGATTCTTCCCCCTCCTCCCAGACAGACTACTCTGGATGGGGCAATCATCGCCCCCCCCTTGGATCTGCTGAGAGGTTGGGCACGTGCTGTCGGAACGGGTGGAGGGGGGGTTGGAGGAGGAGGAGGAGGACGATGAGGATGAGGAGGAGGAGGAGGAGGAGGAGGGGGAGGGGGAGGCGGAGGGGGACGGGGAGGAGGAGGAGGAGGAGGAGGAGGAGGAGGAGGAGGAGGAGGAGGAGGAGAAGGAGAAGGGGGACGGGATGGGCAAGCTCCGTCGGAAGTTTAGTCACTTAGTCACCCACCCCTAGATTCATAGCCCACCCAGAATAGATGACCAAAGCGCTCCATCCTAAGACGCCTGGAATTACGTACGGTCGATCCCACCATCTTTTGTCATCTCTGAGGTGTGAAACCGTGCGTGCACGGCGTGCGGCGCATCTGTCCGCTCTTTCTGTCCGCGGTGCAGCTCGACTGGCAAGATTGAGGCCAAGACGCTTCCCCCTGGAGCTTAGTGGGCCCTGGAAACGACAGGGCCGTTTTTTTACTGGTTCCGTTTTGCTGTGTTTGTTGTGCAGGTTCCGACGCCGTTTTCTTACCGGTTCCGTCGCCGCTCTTCTACGGGCTCCCGCTCCGGTTCCAGTCCTGGAGCCGTTTTTGTTGCCGTTTCCAGTCGCCGCTTTTTCTGCCGTTCTCGGAAACGGGTGGAGGAGGAGGAGGAGGAGGAGGAGGAGGAGGAGGAGGAGGAGGAGGAGGAGGGGGAGGAGGGGGAGGAGGAGGAGGAGGGTTCAAGGGGCACCTTTTCGGACACGGTGAAAAAAAAACGGCCCTGCCGTTTCCGGGGCCCACGGAGCCCTGGAGGCCTCGCCCTCCCCCTGCCTCGGGCGCGCGCGGGCTGCGGCCGTTCCCGGCAGACAGAGAAGCCAGGCCCTGCCGGGAAGGGGGGGAGGGGCAGACCGGGCATACACCCGGTGAAGATTCCAGAATCACCCTGGGACTCTGTTCTGGGGCGATGCAGCGAGAACCCGACCACAAGAAACCTTCCACCAGACACCGAACCCTGAGACCCCAGGACGTCCATCGATTTCTTTAGTGTGGGAGCCTCACGCTCTCAGTGGCAGAAACATCTACACCCAAGAAACCCAGGGCTCTCTGGAGGCAGGCAGGATGTTTCTTGGCATGGGCTTCCACTGAAATTCGAACCTGAAACGGATGAGTTTCCATCTGGGCCGCTCCCAGGAGCCTTCGGGGCCGCCTATCCAAGGTGATGTCCCATCCGGCCCTCCCCATTTGGAAGAATCCAGCTGGAGGGCCCAACCGAAAAACCAAGCTCCCCAATCTGAGATTTCAGTGGAAAATTACCCACCGTCACGCGGGGGGGCGGGGGGCGTCCGCAGCGGCCCCCGCCGCCGCCGCAGGGCCTTGTCCTTGGCCTCCTCGGCTTCCTCTTTGGCGTCCTTTCGGCAGGAAGGCCAGGCGGGGGGGGGGAGGAGGAGGAGGTGGAGGAGGAGGAGGAGGAGGAGGAGGAGGAGGAGGAGGAGGAGGAGGGGGAGGAGGAGAAGGAGGAGGAGGAGGAGGAGAAGGAGGAGGAGGAACATAATGAAAAACATAAGGTTCGCATTATCAGTATTGTGTTTACTACCCGTATTGCAATTATGATTATCCTTCTGATTATTATGAGGAAGAGGAAGAGAAGGAGGATGAGGAGGAGCAGGAGCAGGAACAGGAGGAGGAGGCATAGGAGGTGGAGGTGGAGGTGGATGTGTGTGTGGGGGGGATGGGGACTATGGCGGAGGAGGAAGGATGAACTAGCAGTCGTATGCGGCCCCAAGACGACGTCCAAACACGAGGCCTCAGGATGCCCTTCGTGGGGCCTCATGGCCTGCTCGGCCCTGCTGCAATCCTCAAGCCGCAGCCCAAATCGAATGCGCTCGAGGGAACAGGAGGGGGCCGCCGCAGCTGTGCGGCAGGCGGCTGCGTCCGCGAAGTTGGGGAGGGGAGGGCGGGAAGGTCAGATACGAACTCACATCGTAAACAAAAACAGGGGCCTCTTACAATATATGATCCAATGATCCTCGGAATTGCGCTGCGCATCGGGCTGTGCGTGCCACGCTCGAACGCTCGCCTACACAACGACTGACGCCGAAAAGCATGCACTTCTGAGAAGCATGCCGGAGGAGGGCAGTAGGAAAAGACTGAACAAGAGGAGGAGAAAGAGGAGGAAGAGGAGCAGGAGCGTTCCTAGCTCAGGACAATGCGGAGGAGGCGACAGGGCGTGCGGGCAAAGGAACACGAGCAAGGAAGCACGCTGCCGAGTCCTCCACCTTGCCCTCGACCTCGTTGATGTTGTCTGCACCGGCGTGGTCCGCGACTGCGCCCTCGAGCTTCTCCTGTGCCAGACACGGGTGATGGGGGAAAAAGGAGATGTGGCGGAAGAGTAGGGAGGAGGAGGAGGAGGAGGAGGAGGAGGAGGAGGAGGAGGCGGAGGAGGAGGAGGAGGAGGAGGAAGATGAGGAGAAGGAGGAAGAGGACCTCCGCCTGCTCCTCCTCCCCATCGCCCTCCTCATCCGAACCAATGTTCTCCCTACTACTCCATATCTTTGTCTCGGGCAAGAAGAAAAGGCGCGGAGGAATCTGATAACAAAAAGTGGAACAAGGATGTGGATGATGCTCGAGGTTCCAAAAATCAAGGGCGTCAGCCTTTCAACAATCAGAACAACTGCGCGTCCCCGGAGGGCACGGCAAGCAGCCCGTTACCCCTGGACCCCCCCCGCTGGATGACTGGGAAGCAGCGGGTGGGGGATGAGAGGGAGGAAGGGGGTACGAGGCAGGGGGGAAGAGGATGAGGGGGGGGGGGGCGGGCCTGGGGCGCTGCATTCCGCACGGGACCGTCCAAAGGCGCCCCGCGTTGACAGCCCGACTGGAGAAAGCAGTGGTGATCCCAGCGACTACCCAATCAGGCAAACAATCCAATAATCACAACCCACTTTATCCGCCCATGGCGCGCTCGGGGGGTGAGCAGAGGAGGGAGAGAACTTGAAGGTCGCCGGGGGCCAGATCCCCGTACGCTCGACGGGCGCGCTTGATCGGTCAACAGTAATCCTTACCGCCGCCCTTCGCGAGAAGCTCTGATTTTAGGTTTGCTCTTGCCCACGATTGGGCTGCTCCTGCTTGCTCTTCCCCTACAAAAGCATTGCCCTCTCCCTCGTCGCCCCAGAAACACAAATCGCGTTCGCTGCCCCTCAGCGAGCTTCAAGAGAGAGCGGAGGCGGATGCGCCAAGGCACAATCCACGCCAGACGACAGCCCCGCAGCCGATCGCCGCCATCAGCCCACCGCTGCGGCGGAGGATTGGGCGTGAGCGCCGCTGGCCAGGGGTGGATATGAGCGCGGGCGCCCAGAGAGGGCGATCTTGGCACTCATCTCGCTGTCTCCCACTCCCTCCCTGTGTCGTTCTGTCTCGCTCTCTCTCTCTCTCTCTCCCTCATTTGCGCTCTCTCTCTCTCTCTCTCTGTGTCGCGCGCGCGCGCTCTCTCGCTCTCTCTTTCTCTCGCTGTCTTTTTCTCTCTCTCTCTCTCGTTCTCTCTCGTTCTCTCTCTCTCACTCTCTCCCTCCCTCTCTCTCTCTCTTTCTGCCTCGTTGTTGTTCGGTGTGTGTGGTCACTCTCTCTCTATCTCTCTCTCTCTCTCTCGCTCTCTTCCTCTAGTTCGCTCTGTTGGTTCTCTTCTATGTATGTATATATATTCCTCTCTAGATATGCGTATTGATGTCTAGTTGGTTGGCTCCCCCTTTGTTGTTTTATGTGTATTGTTCCTTATTTGTGTTTCTCTCTCTCTCTCTCTTTCGCTCGTACATCCTCTCTCTGTATGTGTAGACACGCGCAGCAATTTGCACTGTAGCGAGGTCTCTCTCGTGCGCTTTCTCCCTCTCCCCATCTCTACGTGTGTATATGTGTATATATATATGTATATATACACAGATGCGCGTACGCAACCTGGTGAACCCCGGTGGAAAGCCCCGGGTAAGCGTTAGCGCCGAAGCGGATATACAAATGACTCGCGGGGGCGGGTATAGCAGAGCGGCATCGCTAGCGCCGCGCCAAGCCGCAAACAGAAATGATGACCCCCCCCTCCCTCGACTGGCGTCTATAACTAGCAAGGAATGACAATTATAACGAGAAGCATGAGTTGTTCCTATGGCGCGGTGGAAACAATCTGAAAGCACTGAAAACAATCAAAGCGTGCTGGAAACAGCATGTGAGCGCTCTGGAAAGATCGCTGAACGCAAAGGGCTACCCACTGAAAGTAGCAACGTGAACTGAGCTGAGCTCAGATAAGGAAACACAAAACACGGTAAACATAAACTTTAAGTCTTTCCGCCATCGCACCGCACCCTTGGGCGGGGCGATAATCTGGGGTCGTCCACTGCTTGTGTTGCATTTGCCGTTGTGTTGCGCGCAGCCTAAATTGTACCGATGTTATCAGGGCGACTTGGGGCAGTGAGTTGCCTCCACGCTGCGCCCGCTGGACGCGCTCCTTGGCATCTAGTGAGGGCGCGCAGAAGTTGTTCGCGCACGGCGCCCGGTCGCGTGTTGCGGCTTCCCAGGAATTCTCTTATGCCCTACGCCATGTACAGTGGGCTCGGTGCGCGATTCCCTTCGGCGTTGTAGTCCTTCGCGGCTCGGCGGTGACGGTGTCCCGCTGTCATTGCATGTGGTGCCAATGCTAATAAGAATCGCGCGTGCTTTTCATCTTCAATGCAGCCGCCCTCGCCCCCTGGATAAATACCGCCGCCGCCGCGGAGGAGGGAAGGGGCATCAGGGGCACGGGAGGAGGGATAAGACGGAGGGAAGGAGGGAGGAACGGGAAAAGGGGGTGTTTGGATAAGGGGGAGGGGGCAAAAGGATGGGGGAAGGGAGGGGGCATGCGGGATGAGGCAGAGCACAGGGCGGTTGAGTTGACCTATGGGCACCCCCCGAAGGGACACGCCCTACCGCAATACATTGACGGCACGCTTGGGAAGAGCAGGAAAGCAATGCGTTCTCTTGAAGCGTTCCAGAAGCTCTCTTGAAAATCGTCCGGAGACTCCTCGAGACTCCTCCAGAGGCTCCACCAGAGGCTCCTCAAGGGGTTCTGTCAAATGCTTCAGGAGATGCTCTTCCAGAAGCTGCCCATGGGTGCTCATCCAGAGGCTCCTGCAGAGGTTCCTCCAGAGGCTCTCCCAGAAATTCCGCAGGAGGCCCCTCCAGAAACTCGTCCAAGGGTTCTGCCATAAATTCTCCAAGAGCACCCTGGAGGCTCCTCCAGAGGCTCTCCAGAGTCTGCTCTAAAGAGGCCCCCCCCCCAGAGGCTCCTCCAGGTGCTCTTCGAAAGGCGCGCGCTTGCGGCCGTCCCCCCATCGCAAGCAATGGCCATCGTGTCCTCCGTAGGGCCCTCCAAAGGCTCCCACAGCGGTTCGTCCAGAGTCTTGTTCGCAGGCTCCCCCAGAAGCTGCCCCCGTGGCTCCCCTCAAATGTTTATTGTTATGTTTTGAAGTCTTCCATGGGGCTCCCCTGAAGCTCTTCAGAAGCTTTCCAGAGGCTCCTCCAGAGGCTCATCCAAAGGTTCCACCAGCGGCTCCTCCAGGAACTCCCTCAGGGTCTTTCTCTAAGGCTCACCATGGTGCTCACCCAGCGGCGCCTTGAAAGGCTCCTTGAAAGGCTCCTTCACCGGATTTTCATAGGCTCCCCCGAAGGCTCCACCAGAGGCTCGTCCAAGGGCTTCTCCAGTTCCTCGGGGGCTTCTCCAGAGGCTTCTCCAGATGCCTTTTCAAGGGTTCCTCCAGGGGCTCGTCCTGAGGCCCCGCCAGAAAGTCCAGCAACAGCGCAAGCCTGCGGCCGGCTACCCATCGCAAACATTGCCCACAGTGGCCTCCGCAGGCTCCTCCAGAGGCTCCCACACTGTCTCGTCCAGAGGCTCGGCTCCAAGCTCCTCCAGAGGCCGCCCATTGGTTCCTCTCAGGGGCTCTCCAAGAGGCTCTCCAGAAGCTCTCAAAAAGCTTCACAGAGGCTCCGCCAGAGGCTCCTCCAGGGGACACCAGAGGCTCCTCCAGGGGGTCCTCAAGGGGCGTCCTCAGAGGCTCCTCCAGACGTTCGTCCAGAGGCTTGTCGAGAGGTTCCCCCAGAGGCTCCTGCGCAGGCTCGTCCAGGGTCTCCTCTAGAAATTCCCCAAGCGCTCTCCGGAGGCTCCTGCAGAGGCTCTCCAGCAGGTGTTCGAGAGAAAAAATCACTTCGAGAGGCTGTGGAAGAGCAAGTCGCGCTCTTGGACGTGCACTCTACGCCGAACGGCAACCGCAACTGCCAACGCCGTTGAACCCTGCGCCCAAGGCCCTGAGGGCATGGCCGCGTGCCTCATCGGAGCTCCCGCCGTCCCCCCGGATCCTTATGCCCTTGGCCATCGGCGCTAGGTATGCCGCGGGCTTGGATTTCGATGGAAATCCGCCACGAGCTGGGTGGCCTCGCGCAGAGGCTGGCGGGTCTGGCCGAGGAAGCGAAGCCCCCCCCGAACATAAACTTTTTGTTTTGGAGGTGGGGGGGCTCCAAACGCCCGGAGGGAAAAAGTTTATGTTCGGGGAAGTCCCAGGCGAAAACGCTATGCCATAAACTTTGTTTGGGGGTCCCCCCCCCTCGACGAGCCCCCCCCCTCCCCCGGAAAAAAATATGTTTGGGGAGAAGCTTATGTTCGGAACAAAAGTTTACGTTCGGGCCGCAGAAATCCGAGAGCTGTGAGCAAAGCGTAAGGTCCAAGAGTGCGCGATGCCATCTTGCACGTTCTCCAGAGGCTGTCGAGGAGAGCGCCGAGATGGGCCTACGAGGCCGATGGGCCCTATGAGACCCATGAGGCCGACGGGCCCTATCAAACCTACGAGGCGGATGGGCCAATCAGCCCTAATTACGGGGCCGACGGGCCCCTTCAGCTCAATGAGGCCCATGCGGCGGCACCCTCAGGGGGGCCGGCGCCGCATGCTCGCTCACCTGGGTGTGGCCCCAGCGAGCCTTGCGATGCCGATGAGCTCTTTCAGCCTTGCGACGCCGATGAACCCTGCGAACGAGCCCCAGTTGCCAGCATTGGCCCTACGAGGATTCATGTTTCTAGCGGCCTAAGCTGCGTGAGATTCCTCCTCCTTCTCTTTCTGCAGACTCGTTGTATATCCTTATCCTCCCTCCTGCCTGCTCCTTTCCCCTTCCCCTCCACCTCCTCGCCCCCCCCCCATCGCCTCCTCATGCAAATTATACTATTTCTCCTTGTGTGGACGTTCTATCGACGACGTTGCGCTATGCGTGGCGGGAGTCGGACGCGGCGCACTTCGCGGCGAAGTGTCGAGATCTCCTCCCGCCGTGCATTTTTGTTGAATGAAATGTGCGTTCCCACCTTGGCGCGGCGAGCACCGATCGCAATGCGTTATTGGTGCATGCTTCCATCGCTCGCCCGTGGCGTTCCCCGTCTTACACGCCCTTGCAAATTATATCGTTTTCTTTCATTCTCTCTTCCCACCAACACTTCGTCGCCATTATCCCCCCTCCTCCTACGCCTTCTTCTGGTCTCTCCCCATTCTGCCCCCTTGATCAACGGATCGCGCGTCCGCGCCGCCTAATAATGTAGAGGGGCCCCGCTGCTCATGCGCGCATGGAGCTCATGGAGCCCACGGGGCACGTAGGAACGAGCACGGTTCATAGGGTTCCTGCGGCGACAGGGCCAGTAACGATTATGGTGCCATTGGGTCCATTGGTCCCATATGGGTACGTGCGAAGGGGCGTGAGCGTCGTGAGGAGCAAAGCCTCATAGGCGGCCTTCTAGTGTTCACTCGACCAAGAGGCCTCGTAGGACTCTGATGGCCCATCGGCCTCCCAGGGTGTGTTGCCCATGCCTCATGGGCCTCGCGATGGGACCAGGCACTATGGGGCTCAGAGGGCCCATCGGGCACATCAGGCTCATCGGCCTCATAGGGCCTGTTGGCCTACTGGGCTCATAAGGACCATCGGCTCCATAAGGCCGACAAGGCCCATCGGCCGCATTGTGCCCGTCAGGGCTGGACGCGCAATAGGGACTGCAGGGCTCAAAGGGTTCACCGTCATAAGGGTCATGGGGTCGGGGTCACAAGGCCCATGCAGCCCATCGGGCTCCCAGGGGTCACTGAGCTCCTGCGCGCGATCGACCTCGAGGGATAGAAAGGGCCCGTCGGCCTCTCACACGGGCTTCAAGCAGCATAAGGCTCATACAGAGAGCAGTCTGAACTGCTCGCAAGGCTCGTCGGCCTCGTAGGGCTCATGGGGCCCACCGGCCTCGCGGGGTTCACAGGGCCGATCGGCTTCGTTGGGAGGAGGAGCAACAGGAGGAGGAGGAGCAGGAGGAGGAGGACCGACTTGACCTCTTCCCGAAGTAAATTCAATTCTCCTATGGCCGAGGGGCAGAAATGCGATCGACCGCTTTCTGCCCCAGCGCGTGTTTGCATTTCCTCCTACCTCGGCCTCCTACGTCGTGATTTGTTCAGTGCCAGCGTTTGTTTCACAGAGAGCTCTCCGGAGAACGCAGTGTTTTCCACTCGCACTGTACCGCGCCAAGTAGAGGGCGCACTTCAACCTCCCTCGCGCCGTCCGCGATGCCCATTATTTGAAAATGATTCACCCCCGAGACTGCGGAAGCTACATCACCTTACGAGCGAGTGCGCGGCCTTTACGAGGAGGGCGCAAACAAACTTATGTTCAAGTGTCTTACTGTTTTTCCCCCTGATCACAGCCAGCTGGCCTCGTTGCTCAGCGCGCGCGTGATCTGACGCCGCCACTCCTGCGCCGCGCTGTCCCACGCGCGCTTCTTCAGGCTGCGGTCTTCTGGGTCTGGCGTTCTCGGGTGCGCTGCTCCTGGCGACAACAGCTTCTGATAGTCCCGGCGCCTCTTCGCCGCCTGGACGCCCTCGTTGCGACAACTGCTCCTCTGGGCCCATTTCACCTCAGTCCCTGGAGCTCCGTCTCAGCACGGAAAGCTTCCAGGTGCCATGGCGCAATGAATTGCGAGGTGGGCCACAGGATGCTGACAGGTGCCAGGTCCCCCTGAATGCCTGGCTGGCCTCGCGCAGACTCGACGCACGCGGGTCCTGAGCTAGGCGTCTGAGGGTGCGGGCTGTGCGTTCCGTCCCGAGCCTGAAGCGCTGGGACGTCGAGTGGGCCATGTACGGCGCTGCTCTGACTACAGGAGCCTGGCGCGGAGCCAAGGCCACCACGGCTATGGACAGGATCCGGGGAACCCAACAAACATGCACCAAAAGCCAACAATGTCGAAGAGGCCCAAAACACCCAAAGAAATCCCAAGATCCCCAAGACATCCCGAAACATCTCAAGAATCCCCAGGACCCCGAAAAATTAGAAGAATCCCGAGACATCCAGACACATCCTAAGAATCCCCGGATCCCCTAAAAACGTATTAAAACCCACGAGTCCCCTTGAGACCCAGGACATCCCGAGAAATCCATATAATCCCAAGACGCCCAGGGAAATCAAAAAACTCAGCGGTCCCAAGGAAATGCCAAGAATCCCCAAGACATCCCGAAAAGTACAAAGAATCCCAATCTCCTAAGAAACCACATTAACGCCAAGAACCTTGTGAAATCACGCACTTTTCCAGGTTTCAAGAGACCAAGAAATCCGCAGAAACCCTGAGCACCCCAAAAGTCCCCAGAGGTGCGCTGAACTGTGCGCCTTCTCTGCAGGGTGTGCTGTGCGCTGTGGGCCGTGCAGTCTGGGCTGATGCTCGCGGCGTCCTCACCACATGTGGGCCTGAAATGCAAAACAAATGACAACAGTTTCACAGATGAACGGCGGGACGCTTCCAAAATGTGGCTCTCGCCTCAGCCCCCCCGCGCATGCGTTTTCAGAAATTGTAAGAGTTTCTCGGGATGACGGCGGTTAGATGTTCAAAGTGGTTCTCGCGTTGGCGCCAAGCGCATTCTTTTCAACACTTGCAAGAGTTTCACTGGTTGCGGGCGGTGTGGCTCTCGCCTTAGCGCCGCGCACACTCGACTTTTTTTCAGAAGTTGCAAGAATTTCACAGGTTCTCATGGTTAACATTCCAGGAATGGTGTTTTGGAGCGAGTCAGGACTATCAGGGCGCAACAATTACGTTGACCCGCGGTGTGCAAGTCCCAAGATAAGCGTTCTGGCACGATTCTAGACCGTCAAGCCGCAGCAGTCAGGTTGATCCGTGGCGTTGGAATCCTCAGAACGGTGTTTTGGTCCGCGCCAAGATTGTCACACGTTTGTTCACCAACGGCGCACAAGAGGAGCCTGGATGGAAGGTGGATTCCCATCATCGTTGATGAGTCTTGGGTTTGCGCTGGTCCTCCTCCTCCTCCTCCTCCTCTCTTG
Source organism: Prorocentrum cordatum (assembly GCA_963575745.1). Classification (NCBI taxonomy): domain Eukaryota; class Dinophyceae; order Prorocentrales; family Prorocentraceae; genus Prorocentrum; species Prorocentrum cordatum. The sequence continues at coordinate 232,677 of CAUYUJ010016593.1, forward strand.
TTCTCCTCCTCTCTGTCCTCCTGCTCCCTGTCCTCCTCCTCCTCCTCCTCTTTCTCCTCCTCTCCCTCCTCCTCCTCCTCCTCCTCCTCCTCCTCCTCCTCCTCCTCCTCTGCCTCCTCCTCATCTTCCTCTATAGATTTCTCCTCCTTCTCCTCCGCATCCTCTTCCCCTCAGGAGAAAGCTTCCGGATGCTGCAGGCGATACAGTTTCACCGTGAAGGGGGCGGGGTCCTGATTGCCTACTGTAGTAGGGCTGCATCTCTGGGCACGGAGTGGGCGTGTCCTCAGCTCCTCTGCATAGCCCCCATGGAGCCCCAGTCCTCGGCTGTGAGGAATGCAAGGAGGCCCCGGCCCCAAATTCTCAAATCTCCAGGGGCTTCCCGCGTGCCCCCCGGGCTCCAGCGCGTCTCCCCGCGTGACTTCTTCGGGCCCGAGAAGGCCCCGAGACGGGTCAAGAGGGCCCCGGGAGGCCCCCAAAAACGGTCCAAGAGGATCCCGAGCCGCCAAAGGAACATCAATGGTGTCGGTCTCTTGGGGCGCTCTTGGGGGGCCTCCAAAGAGGCCTCCCAAGCGAGCCTCGAGAGACCAAAACCCTTAGATTGTCATGCGGTTTGTCATAGTTGGGTGCTTTCACCTTTTCGGCTTTGCGACGCTTCAAGACGGCCCAAGAGGCCCCCAAGACCATCTCCAAACGGACCAAGGGGCCTCCAAGAGGGCCCCGAGACGGCCAAGACGACCCAAGAGGCGCCAAAGGCCCAAGAGGGTCCCAAGACAGCCCCAAAAGGGGCCCAAGGGAGGGAGCACGAACCGAAAATCTGAGCCTTCCGCCCCAGGAGGCCCCCAGGAGGGCCCAATTGGCGCCCAGGAGGCCCCAAGAGGCTTCCAAGAGACCCAAAGATGCCCTCAAGAGACCCAGAAGTTTCTCCAAGAGGCCCCAAAACGGCCCCCAAGAGGCCTCATACATGGCTCTAGTAAGCCCGCAGGAGCCCCCCCACGAGATCCCGACGAACATCTCATAGACTTCCGACCCGCAACCCAGGAACGGGGCGGGATGGGCCGAATGCCATTCGACATACATGCATATATGCATACATGCAGAACTGCATACATGCATACAGACATACACCCATACAGACATGCCTGCATACGTACATACATACATACGCACACGTCCATCCATCCGTCATTCCATCCATCCATCATTCCACCCATCCGTGCATACATGCATACATATGTACATACATACAGATATGCATACCTACATACATACCTATATATAATAGTATATGCATACGTCTACAAACATGTAGATATCTGTCCCTCTCTCTCTCGTTCTCCCTCTCCCCACGTCTCTCTGCATTACCTCTCTCTCTCTCTGTCTGTTTATGTATATGTACATCTGTGTGTGCCCGTCTTCTCGCTCTCTCTCTCTCTCTCTCTTTCTCCCCCTCTGCTCCCCAACCGTGAACACCCGGGGGTCGAGCCTTGGCATCGGATGCGCCCGCCTTCGCCTCTTCGATCTTGCTTTGCGCCTGGGCGCGGAAGGCGGAGAGGATGGAGGAGGAGGGCGAGGATGTCGGAGAGCGAGGAGGGGGGGAGGCAGGGGCGGCCCCCATCGCGCGCCCGCGGGGCGCGCCTCAGCCCTCACGTGGGCCCCCGGGCCACTTACCTCGAGCCTCCCGATGCGGCTAGAGGTCCAAGCCGGAGCCCAGAACAGTACCCCGCTTCGACATAACCTGCACTCTCATAGGCACGCACACACACACACGCACGACATAATACCACACACCCACACACACACACACACGCACGCCCAGCATGCACCAACACAAAACGCACACCAGTGACGCGCACGCAAACACACTAATAAGATGCCCACCCACGAGGAGACACCGAGAGCAGACACGAAGACCGCGCATCAATAACAGCCATGAGCAGTATCCATGACCAACACACACACACACTAACACCATACTGATTGATGTAGACGTCAGGTCCGTGGTTCGGATCGCTCGGGATAAAATTGTTCCTTTTCCCTTGTTGCCACTGTCTGACGTGTTATGCGGTTTCCCTACGTTGTACTGGAAAGTCGAGACAAATTCCCAGGAGCGAGGAACTGGAAGGGAAGGCAAGGGGGAGCGGGGGGAGGGGGGCGAATGGTTGCTGCATGGGCTCGGCACGAGCTTCGCACAGGTCTTTCCGCCGAGGGGTCCTCGTCACTCCCTCCCCTTCGGGGCGGCAGGGGGGGGGCATGGAAGAGGGAGGAGGGAGGGGGACGGGAGGAACGGGGAGGGGACGGGGAAGGAGGGCGGGGGAGAAGAAGGGTGGAGCAGAGGCGTCGGGGGGGGAGGAATTGTCCTGCCCATCCTCCTTTACTTCCAAACCTCCTCTTCCTCCTCATCCTCCTCCTCCTCCCTCCCTCCTTCTCCTCCTCCTCCTCCTTCTCCTCCTCCTCCTCACGGCCACTCCTGCTGGTCCTTGTCCCCCGCCCTCCTGATTCCCTCCCCCTCCATCTCCGATCCTCCTTCTCCTGCTAACCCTCCCCCTCCTGATTCCCTCCCCCTCCCCTCCTTCTCCTGCTCCTGATTCCCTCCCCCTCCCCTCCTAATTCCCTCCCCCTCCCCCTCCATCTCCGATCCCCCTCCCACACCTCATCCGTCCCCTCCTCCTTCTACGCCATCGGCGCCGTCTTCGCCGTCCTCGTCTCTTCGTCTCTGTTTCCTCAGATCCAGGGAAGGAGGCAAGAAGCAATCATCAAATTTGCTGCGCAGATTGATGAAGTCTGCTGGTATGCCGTATCCATGGGGCGGAGGGGCGAGCGAGGAGGAGAGGGATGGCGACGTCGACAACCAGCACCAAGACACTGGCGGTTGTGTTTTTACTCTGCGTCCTTGCTGTATGCCGCGTCTTCCTGATGTGCGGCGTCACCGGCCTTGCCTTGCAAACTGCGCTGGCGCTATACTTCCCATCCGGGGGCGAATCGAGCTCTCACATCGCCCCCCGATGAAGAGTATAGCGCCAGCGCCTTCTCTGGCATGCGCAGCACCTCGGCCATCACAAGTTAGAGACGCGCCCGGATGAGACACTGTGCGGTCATTGCAAGGCTTACCAAACCAATGCTATTCAGCACCGCCCGGGCGAGCACACCAGAATCTTGCGCACCTGTAAGCGCCATCAGCGACTCACCCGAGTACTGCGGACACCCATCATTCTGCATCTCTGCCAGTTTCACGGCTTCGATCAGAGCGCGATTTATGGGCGCCTCGATGTTGTACTCGACGGCCATCTTAGAAATTTCGCCGTTCAGGAAATCGATTTCTGTCGGTACCCTCCTCGCCATCAAATCTTGCGCCATCCGCCGCCGTGCCATTCGGCACAGAGCGGCTCTGAGCACTGCCAGACGTTGTCTATCCACTCGTTCCCGAAACAACGGCTGCACTAAGCACGGGCACTTCTGTAACGTCTGGCAGGTCCCAGGAAGGGGTCAACCCTAGAGGGAGGTTCGCAGATCATGGCTGGACGCATATGCTCGGACGAGGGGGGGACCACGGGATGTGAACGAACAGGGGGGGCTATGCAATCTGGCGGGCATATCATGGCACTGGCCATGATATCCACACGCGCAAACACACACCCGCACAAACACACGCACAAACACACACACACACGCACACACGCACACACTCACGAACACACGCACGAACACACTCACGAACACACGCACACACACACACACGCACACCCACACACACGCACACACACACACACACACACGCACACGCACGCACACGCATGCACACGCACGCACACAGACACAGACACAGACACGCACACACACCCACACCCACACACACACACCCACACACCCAAACAGACAGACACCCACACACCCACACACCCACATACCCACACACACCCATGCTCCCACACACCCACCCACCCACACACCCACCCACACACCCATACACTCACACACCCACACACACCCACAACCACACACCCACCCACACCCACACACCCACACCCACACCCCCACACCCACACCCCCACGCCCACCCCCACGCCCACCCCCACCCGCACCCCCAACCCCCACCCCCACGCCCACACCGACACCCACACAAACACACACAATCACACACAAACACACACAAACACACGCACGCACACACACAGACACACAAACACACCCGGGAACACACACACACACACATAAGCACACAAGCACACAAACACACACACACAACCACAAACCCAAACACACACAACCACCTAATCACACAACCACGCACGAACACACAAACACCCCGATACACCAACACAGACAGACACATACACACCATGATGCACACACACAAACACACAGACACACAACCACACAACCGCACACACACACAACCACACAAGCACACGAGCACACACATACACACAAGTACACAAACACACGACCACAGGAACACACAATCACACACAACCACACTAGCACAACAACACACACAAACACACAACCACACAAGCACACAAACACGCAAACAACAAAGCATACGAACACTCCAACACACAACCACACGCACACACACACACGACCGAACACGCACAAACACGCACAAACACACACACAACCACACAAACACACACATAATCACAGCAACACAAACACACACAACCACAAACACAAACACACAAACCCGCACACACAACCACAACCCCAAACACACACACACAACCACATCATCACACAACCACGCACAAACACACGAACACACCGACACACAAGCACAACCAGACACATACACACAATGATGCACACAGACACAAACACACAACCACACACCACACAACCACAAACACACACACACAACCACACAATAACACAAGCACACACATACGCACAAGTACACAAACACACGACCACATAAATCCCACCAGCCCTCTGGGCGTAGGTGGTCTAGAGCAGATCCTCTTCCACCCCTCCCTCTTCCCCCTTGGGGAGGGGTTTACCCCTCCCCCTACCCCCTCCCCTGGACCTGGACGGGGGGGGCCGCTGGTAGTTAGAGCGTCCCAGATGGCCCAAGACGGCTCCAAGAGCGCCTCAGAGAACCCAAGATGAGCTCCAAGATGGCTCAAGATAGCGCAAGATCGCTCGAGATGGCTCCTAAGATGGTTCCAAGAAGCCCAAAGACGGCCCCAAGATAACTCCAAGTGGCCAAACAGCTCCCCAAGGAGGCCCCGAAGAGGCCAAAATCGTCCCAAAACCTAAGGAAAATCAATGATTTTTGCTTTCTCGCCTTTTCGCTTCCGATGGCCATCCGAGGCCTGGAGATGGTTCCAAGATGGCCCAAGAGGGCCCCAAGAGAGCCCCAAAAGAGCCCCAAGACGGCCCCAAGAGCGCCCAAGAGCACTCCAAGAGCGTTCCAAGAGGGGTCCAAGAGGCGATTTTAGGGGCTTCCGAGGGGGGACGCTAATTAAACCCCCCCTCTTGTTTGATCGATCTCCTCCAAGATGGCCCCAAGAAGCGCCCAGGAAGCCCCAAGAGGTCCCAAGATGGCCCCAAAATGGCCCCAAGAGGCCCCCAAGAGGCCCCCCGGAGGCCCCCAAGAGACCCCCAAGAGGCCCCAAGAGCCCCCCCAGATGCACCCAAGATGCTCCAAGAGGCCTCGGCGAGAATGCCTAATCATTGATTCTACACAGGTTTTAGCCACATGGAGGCCTCTTGGGGGGGGGCACGGATTAAGATGACTCCAAGAGCGTCTGGGAGAGCCCAAAATGACCTCCAAGATGGCTCAAGATATCCCAAGATGTCTCATAATGGCTTCCTCTGTGTGCTGCCCACTTCTCTGATCGAGGCAATTCCTCTGGGCATCGTTTCTGGATGGGCTGGTGGGGATTCGCGAAGCGACAACAATACACAAACACACACAACCACACTAGCACAAACACACATACAAGCACACAACCACACAAGCACACAAACACACAAACCAACAAGCATCCGAACACTCCAACACGCAATCACACGCACAAACACAACCGAACACGCTCAAACACACACACAGCCACACAACCACACACATACACACAAACACAGCACCACAAGCACACAACTTCAAACACACACACACACAACCATACACACAAACACACAACCACACAAACACACAATTACATAACCACACAAACACACACACACACACACATTATATACACACACGTGCACAATCACACGCAAACACACAAACACACAACCACACACACAACAACAACACACGCCCGCACCACACACACAAACACACACAAACAATCAAACACACAACCAAGCAAACACGGAAACACACAACCGCACAACCACACAAACATACGCAAGCACACACAACACACACATACGTGCACAACCAAACAACCACACAAACACACAAACACACATAATCACACAAACACACAACACAGACACAAACACACACACACACAAACACACACAAACACACGCACAAACACACACAGTCACACACAACTAATCATCGGCCCAAGAACTGTCGAGAACGGCCAGGGAGAATCCCAAGAGGGACCCCCAGACAAACAAGGAGGCCGCTCAGACAACCCGAGAGGGCCACACACTGGCGCCGACAAGCCAGTAGGTGGCCAACGATTGCCTGCAAGACTCCCGCAACGACCCGAAAGACCTCGAGGAGAGCAACAGAGGCCTGGAGGCACGAACGAGGCCACCAAGAAACCCCAAGACAGCCCTACACATCATATACTATATCCCTCATCCTATCACCTCCCCTCTCTCTCTATCTCTGTCTCTGCCTCTGTCTCTGCCTCTCTCTCTCTCGCGCTCTCGCTCTCGCTCTCTCTTGCTCTTGCTCTTGATCTTGCTCTGGTTCACTCTTTCTCTCTCTCTCTCTCTCTTTCTCTCTCTCTCTCTGTAGGCCCCTCTGGGCCCGGCACAAGAAAACTGACACACACTACGGCCTTCTTGAGTCTGCATGCGGAAGGGCATGTGGAATGACATGCCCCTCCAGAGCCTAGGGGCGAGGACGATCAATGTTGCAATACTCTGAACTGTCACTGAGTATGTCGCAACACAGACTGCTGCGCTGGCATGGTGTCAGGACTTGCCGCAGGCAGCTGGATACTTGTGAAAGCATGCTCACGCCCTTTCAATTTGCGCCCCACGACCATAGAAAACAGCCACGACGGAGAGAGCAACAAATATGGCAGAAACCGCAACTGGAAATTCTCCTGCCGTGAGGTCCCCACAGGCCGAATCCCAGCCGCGGCAAACACGTCCTGCACTTCCTTGATGCATGCTGCGAGGACAACCCGATAGGCAGCGTCCATGAACATCGGCTTGATCGGCCGACCGCTCAGGGCCTCAGAAACACCGCTCAACCCGAGCATCCCCGGCCTGATGGCCCGAGCTCCCGGTGCAGCCGACCAGCTCCATCCCAGACCTCCTCCTCCTCCTCATCATCATCATCCTCCTTCTCCTCCCCCTCCTCCTCCTCCTCCTCCTCCTCCTCCTCCTCCTCCTCCTCCTCCTCCTCCTCCTCCCCCGCCGCCTCCTCCTCCTCCTCCTTCTCCTCCTCCTCCTCCTCCTCCTCCACCTCCTCCTCCCCCTTCTCCGCCTCCTCTTTCTCCGCCTCCCTCTCCTCCTCGAAGGAGCACCATGCCGACCTGCGGCCCGCTCATCCGCTCCGCCTCAGAGGCTGCCAGCGGTGCGCCCCGAGCCACCTCGGCGCCCCCAGCTCGTCGCGCACTCCCTTGGGCCCCCCCCCCCTGCAGCAAAGGAGAGGCGACACCAACACCACGAGAGCGAGGAGATGCGAGGAGCAAGGGTTAGGTCGGGCATGGCCCTCGACAGACGGATTTCGGAGGAAGAATGGAACAGTGTTAAACATATTCAAACATGATCAAACGTACTCGGAAAATCTTCACCAGGCTATTGTTGATTACTTTTGAATATCCCTCCTGTAGAGGGACACGCCCGACTTAAAGCAACGGCGGTCGCCCTAGTGGTGTGGCCCCCCTCTCGTTCGAGGCATCCCCAGACACCAGCTCGGGGAAGCATCGTGGGCCTCCTCGCTGGAGGTGGCACCCCTGGTGGTGTTGGTGTCGCATCCGCCCCCTCCGACACCCAGGCCCTCTGGGCCCCATGTGAGGTGCTCTGGATGTAAGACGAGGCCGAGGCGGGGACAGCATCGCACAGGGACACATCGGCAGCGGCTCTGGAGGATGCAGCGGGCGCCGCTGCCGTTCCAGAACGCCCCACAACGCTCTGAGAACGTTGCTGGACCCTCTTGGACGATTCATCCCGGTCCTTGGCCTGCCCGAGATGCCATCTGGGCCTCTCTGGATAACGGGGGCCCCCTCTATACCAAGGCCGCCTCTGCTAGGGCTCCCAACTTCGCGCTGTGCGCTCCGCGAAGCGCGAAAAACTTCGCGCTCTCGCGCCGCCCCCCCAGAGGGAGAAAAGGAGGACGAGGAGGAGGGGGAGAAAGAACGGGGACCGCGAAGCGCGAATACCTTCGCGCCCTCGTGGGAGCCCTTGCCTCTGGTAACAGCCGGCCGGTGTGGAACGATCGGCGGAGCGGTCGGTTCGGCGGCCCGATCTGGCCTTGGTCGACAGGCCTGGGTCTGCTGCGCTCGGGGCGTTCACCGCATTGGTCATGTTGAGGACGAGCTTGCCCGCCTGGTAGCCGAGAAGAGGAGCCGCCGCGACCGCCGTGAAGGGCAGCCCCGAGCCTCTGCCGAGAAAGGCCAGAGAACTGTCACTGGCTCGATCGGCGCCGCGGCTGTCAGACGTGGGCTGACGGCCAACCTCCATCAACAATTTTGCCAGCTGCTTTCCTGCCGTCCTGCTCCCATCGAAAAGCAGCTTGGCTTCTGCCTTAGACTGCGCCAGCGTCGCAGTCCCCTTAGAACCATCGTAAACGACATTGAAGCTCACCACGGTTTCGATCACCTCAAAATCCGTACTCGCTTGCATCCCTTTCGACGCGGACAGCCCGTTCTGCAACAGAAAAACTGGACACTTCACACCGTTGTCAACGAGCTGCTTTAAGACTGCTGCATTTGCACCTCGTTTAGTGGCGACCAAGATGTACGAACATGCGGTCAGACAGGTGGGATCAGTGGTGAACATCTCGCCAACGCGGTCAGCGGATATTTCTGTGCGGTAGCTAGGATCGGTTGAGCAGAGACCCACCAAACCGACTTTTTCGAGAACACCTCGTTGAGCCTGTGCAGTCGAGGATTCGCGCTGCAGGAAACGCACCTTGAAGCCAACATCGTGCAACACCAAGCCGACGAAGGTGCCAATGGCACCAGCACCGACGATCACAAAGCTTTGCGAATCCGACGGCAATGCCATGAGACGACCACGTTGAATGGCGGCCTCAGTCCTGGCACCAACTTCTATCTTGAGTAGGGCTGAGGGGACAGGTCTGCAGAACACCCAACACGGACATCAAGGGGCGCAACCAACCTGTTCGGTCAAGCGGAAATTGATGCACCACACCTGGCGTCAAGCCGTCACTCTGGACACATGCGAATGGCTGGATTTGACACATCCTCGTCGGCTTACCCAGCGAGGCGTTCCACCACCTTGACGCCCCCCTTTTGGTGTCCACTACAGAGGAAGGCGCTCTCTCACCCTCGGCCCCACTCAACTTCTACCCTGTGTGTGTGCGTGTGTGTGTGTGTGTGTGTGTGTGTGTGTGTGTGTGTGTGTGTGTGTGTGTGTGTGCGGCTGCGGCGCGCGATCCGCTCGAGCCGAAGGGGCTACGGACCTCAGCGGCAGCACGGCCAACGGTGCCTGGGGGCCGCGACGGCCCCCACGGGGCCCCTGGCGCCCGAGCTCTCTTGAGCAGGGACCGACCGTCCTGGCATTCCTACAGGCCTACCACGACATGTTCTCAGAACCCAAAAATGTTCTAAGAACAAAAAACAATGTTCTTTGAACATAACCCCGAGGTGTGAAAACAAGGCAGTCCCAGCCAGAAGTGTTCTGAGAACGTGCCTGGTGCAGACCACAAAAGGTTCTTAGAACATTCTCTGGTAGGCCTATAGGCGAGCTGGGACCCTTCTCCACTGCTTGACTCTCTGCCCTCGGCGGTGGACTAACCTCCCTTTAGTAAACCTCCCCTTCGTGAGAACGGCCTGGGACCGAAACCGACGGACCTGGACCCGCAAAAACGACGGCCGCGACGCCCTCTCGCGAACCGAAAAAGGCCCATTCGCCAATCGACGCGTCAGGGCAAGAGGCCTGTCCACCCCCCCGACGTCCCCCACCCTCTCTCGGCGGGTGTGGCTCTCACAGGGTGCGGCTTGCCGCCGGCAAGCCCTGGGAGGGGCCCCCCCCGGAGGCAGGCCAGTTGGCCAATCGACGTGTCAGGGCAGGAGGCCTGTCCACCCCCCCACGCCCCCCCCCCCTCTCGGCGGGTGTGGCTCTCAAAGGGTGCGGCTTGCCGCCGGCAAGCCCTGGGGAGGGGCCCCCCCCGGCGGCACGGGTGGGCACCCCGAGTGACAGCGTTCTCCGCCGCGCCCCCCCCCCTTTAAGGCACGACGAGGACGGTGTCGTGCTCCTCCTCCTCCTCCTCCTCCTCCTCCTCCTCCTCCTCCTCCTCCTCCTCTTCCTCCTCCTCCTCCTCCTCCTCCTCCTCCTCCTCCTCCTCCTCCTCCTCCTCCTCCCCGAGCCCCAGCGGCGCCGATCGCGAACCACACCCCAGCGCAACCGTGCCCTTTCCCTGTGAAGCCGCCGACTCGGCGGGTCTGCTCAGAAGGCTCGGAAGTCCCCCGGCCTTCCGAGCAGTGTTCTGAGCCTTCCCCAGCCCAGGGAACCTCTCAGAAGGCCGGAGCGCTTCTGAGAGGGCCTCCTCCTTCTCACTCCCCCCTCGCTCGCCGCCGACTGACCAGCCCCTATCCCCATGGGCGTGGCCTGAGCCCCACTGGCCGTGTGGCCCCCCTAGATGTGGGCACAGGCTGCTCTCTTTGGGCTTCGATCGGGACTGTCCCAAACTAGTGTAGCAAAATTGTAGGGGTCTGGATGGGGATGGCGAATGGGGGCCCAGCGCAGATCCAAGTAGACGGCCCAGAGCGCCAAAAGCTTATGATTGTGCAATTGTTGTTCTCTTCGATCAACGATGCTTGAGCAGGGACCGACCGTCCCAGCATTCCTATAGTTCTACCACGCCATGTTCTTAGAACCCAAACATGTTCGAATAATAAAAACAACGTCCTTAGAACATAAGCCCGATGTGTTCAGACAAGACAGCCCCGGCCAGAAATGTCCTAAGAACCTTTTCCTGGGATCCACAAAAGGTTCTTAGAACATTGTTTGGTGGGGCTATAGGCGAGCCAGGACGTTTCGCCACCGCTTGACCTCTCCCTCTCTCTCTCCCTCTCTCCGTCAGGCCGCCGCGCCCACTTGAAGGGGCCCTGGGGCACACAAATAAATTCACACAAATAAAAAGGTTCCCCATATTTTCCCATATGTTCTGGGTTTCTGTCTTCCCCCCCCTGCTCATATTTTACAATATTTACTGGGGAACCGACGATCAATTGTGTCTGTGTTTTTTTTTTCTCCCTCCTGACCACTGCCTGCATGGCGGCCCGCGAGCGCCGGCGAGGGCCCGTAGGAGCCCCGCGCGGCGCGCGGGGGGGGGGGCTCTGCATTGCCCCGGCGTGCTGCGGGACGCCCGGCCCAGCCGAAGCCTGTCCTGCCACGCTGCCCCCCCCTTCTCCCGCCCACAGGGGGGAGAGCAGAAGAAGAACAAAAAAAGCGTACACGTCGGTCGGAAGAAGTGGGTAAAAACATAAAGTAGGAAGGCGGACAGGTTGGATTGGATCCAGGCCCTCCCAGAGAGCAACAGAACACAGCAAAGTCATGTCGATTCTTGAAGTAGGAAGGCGCTTGAAATAGATTGGGACCTGGGAATCAAAAAATACCTACTTTCAGCGACCGGCATGTAACCATCCACCACCACCACCACCGGGAGGGCGAAGGCAGCGGGTGGTCAGGGGTGGTGGTGGTGCACAGCCTTTTTCGGGCGCTCCCGTCCGTGGGGCATCCTGCACACCTGCACCCCGCAGATCGGCTCATCCCGCACTCTCCCAGATGGAAGGGTGGGGGTGGCGCGCTGCTCCTTCCCAATTCCAGGCGGTGAGCACACGACAAGGGCAGTGCAACGCCAGGACAATGTCGTAGCCACCCGCAGTTGCTGATAAGAGTGAGGGGCCGGCGGGGACGTTGGCGGTCTCATCCAATTTTAACAAATTATACCAGGAGCCCGCCGCAGGCGCCGTTTTTTTTTTTTTTTTTTTTTTTTTTTTTTTTTTTTTTTTTTTTGTATATATAAAAAAAAGCAATGTGGAGGTGTCGCAGGTGGGTCGCGGGTGGGTCACGGATGTCGCGGGGCGAGTTGCGGGGCGGGTCGCGGGGTGGGTCGCGGGTGGGGCGCGGGTGGGTCGCGACCAACACCACCAACAACAACAAACAACACACAACAAACAACACATAACAACCAACGAACAACAACGACAAACAACGCCAACAACCACAACAACACCAAACACATCACCAACACACACATCACCACCAACAACAACCAACAACAATAACAACAGCACCAACCCCACACAAATAACAACAAACAACGACAGCGACAACACCAACAACAGCAGCAGCACCAACAACAACACACAGCACAACACATCAACACAGTTAATAACAATAACAGCAGCAACAACAACAACAATTAGTTTACCCTCATGCGCGATGCTTCCACACGCAGCATGCGACCATCATGATAACCATCCCCATTGTTCTATCGCGGGGGTCCGTTATTCCCATTCCCAAATCTCCCGCCCAATGAGGTCTTGCAAACACCTCCTCCGAGGAATGTCAACATATCCTGCCTCGAAAACACATGCCCACGCCCTGCTACGCCGATGCGAGATCGCCAGTGGAGCCCCAGCCAAGGGTAAAGCACAAGGAAGTATCGAGCGACAGGATTGGCTTGCTGGGGATGGGGGCTGCCGGCGGCGAGGCAAGGCACTGGCCCTGAATAGAAAGGGAGGAAGTCTCGAGCAGGGGTGCTATTGTTGCTGGGAGCGGCGCCAATGCAGAAGAGAGTAGGGCGCTAGTCCAGCGTAAAACAAAACGAAGTCTCGAGCGGGAGCGCGGGTTCTGTTGGGACGGCGGTTGTCGGCGGCGAGGAGGAACACCGCCTTGAGCAGGACGGGAAGAAGTCTCGATGAGAGAAAGAGTAGCGCGCCAGTCCAAGGTAAAACGGGAAGAAGTCTCGAGCGGGAGCGTTGGTTTTGTTGGGGCGGCGGTTTTTGGCGGCGAGCAAGAGCACCGGCTCTGAGGGGAAAAACAGAAGAAGTCTCGAGCGGGAGCGTTGTTGTAGGTGGGGGGCCAATTTTGGCACCCCCCAAACCGCTCGAGCGTGAGACTCATTTTCAATGAAAATGTAGCCGGCGCCGAGGCGAGAGCGCCAGGGCGCCTGGGGGGGTCCAACAATATAACATTCAACAACAGCAACAACAACAGCTACCACCCACCTCTACCACCAAGAATAACAAGAAACCAAACAACCGCAACAACACTACCACCACCACCACCAATAACAACAATGCGCACCACAGAGCCTCACTTCAGCCACGCGCCCAGGGACAGTGAGTGACCGCTCGGCCCCCTCAAACTGATATGCACAGACACCCGTCGACGAACTTTGCATGCACCTTCAGGGAACGTGGCGGTGTACCAGGTCGCTGGCTGTCAGTGGTGATTCATGCCTTCCTCCCCATGCGGCACAGGACAAATTCACTGTAGGGTGTCGTGTATACCCAGACATGCGACGTCCTGATGTTTACAATAGGGGGCCCCTGGAAGTCCCGACGCTTTCCCCGGACGCTGTTCTTCATCCTGCGTCGTTTTTTGACGGCCCCGAGGCCCGGCGAGGGCCGCGGGCCGAACACGGCCAAACGCCTCCCGTCCAACTTTTTCACACGACGCGATCATGTCTGGGCATGTTCGGTGGCGGAGGTGCCCCGAGCGGGCACCAAGAGGAGCAGGAGCACGGGGGACGCCTCGGGAGGAGCCGGCGGCAGGGGCAGAGCCCCCCCGGCGAGGAGCCACGGCGCAGAGCTCCGGCGCCGCGAGGAGCCGCGGCGCAGTCTCGACGACGGAGCACTGCTGCGTCATCACGGGTCGTCTGCTGACGGTCCCCGGGCCCGAGCGCAGCCCCAGCGGGCCAGAACAACAGCGCAGAGGCTGCCCAGGTGCCGAAACATCGCAGGGGAGCCAAGGCCGCGGAGGGACGACAACGAACGGAGGTGGAGGAGGAGCACAGTACACAAGATGGGGAGGACGAAGAAGAGGGCGAGGAGAAAGGCAGTGGTGTAGCGTCAGGACAGGACGAGCAGCAACGGGAGGGAAGGGAGGAGAGGACGGGGAGGGGCAGGAGTGTCCTCCTCTCCTCGGTGCCCTCCTCTCCTCTGATTCCCTGTTCTCCTTCACTTCCTCCACCTCCTCCACCCTCCTCCACCTCTCCATCCCTCACTCCTCATCCCCCGCCTCCTGCCACCCCATCTCGTCGCCCCTCCCACTGATCCCCCTCCCTCGGGAGGCCCCCCCCGCCCCCGGCCTTGTCCAGGTCGGGGCAGGACACGACGGCGTCCTCCCCGCGCGGCAGAGGGGAAGGGTCGGCTACACGCAAGAGTGACCCTGGGTAAGAGTGACCTTTGGTGCGCAGCGTTTGGGGGGCCAAGGGGAGACCAAACCTGGGCGCGCAAGCCGCTGCTACTGCTTCGTTTTCAGCCATCTGAGGGCCCATCTGTGCCCGCACCAAAGGTCACTCCGGCGAAAGGTCACTCTTACGTCGAGTCGAAAGGGGGGGGCGCAGACCATCACCAAACTGCGGCTCCCTCCTCCTCACGGAGCCTCGGACGCAAGCCCCGCCCGCATCCCTCGACACCATCCTCCGGGACCCGGCCTCGCTGTCGCGTCCGCGCGCTCTGCCCCCGGACGTCGACGTCTACAAAAAACCGCCCGTCGGGCGTTCTGTTGCTTTCCCTCTGCGAACATATGCCGGCCCCTCCTCCCTCTCCTCCTGCTTTTCCCCCTCTTCCCCAGACATCGGGCGTTTCGAAAAAATCGAGACGAAGGTTTTTCGTCGTTTTCGGCCTCTCGGGGCCCTCGCCGGGCCTCGGGACTGTCGAAAAACGACTCGGGGTGAAAAGCCGGTCCCGGGGAAGTGGTCGGGAGGTCGAGGGCCCGCGTCTCGAAAAAATCGAGACGTCGGATGTCAGGGTCCCCCAATTGACCATTCTCGCCCACCCTCACCCTAGCTTCGCCTTCTGGCAGAGTGGAGAAGCCGCCTTGCACGCGGCAGCTGCGCTGCCAAGCTTGCCCTGGATGTCGGGCATCTTGGCTTCGACATCTTTCTGAATGCTGCTCACGCTGGACTCGGCGTTCTTCTTGGCGTCCTGTGGACGCACACACAAAACAGGACGAGGAATGAGGGGGATAGACGAGGACGGTAACACGTGTATGTGTATATATATATACCGCATAGGACCACCCTTCGGGTAATAAGAAGGTGAGGGGGGGGGGAGGGACCAACGTCACACTCGATTGATCTCACTATCGAACTCACTACCGATCTCACAATCGATCTCAACCGATAGGTCTTACAATCGATCTGACTATCGATCTCACAATCAATCTCACAATCGATCCCACAATCGATCTCACATTCGGTCTCGCTATGGATCTCACAATCGATGTCACAATCGATCTCGCATTCGATCTGACTATCGATCTCACTATCAAACTCACTACCGATCTCATGATCGATCTCACATTCGGTGTCACTATCGATCTCACTATCGACATCGCAATCGATATCACAATCGATCTCGCATTCGGCCTCACTATCGATCTCTCTATCGAACTCAAGTTCGATCTCATTATCGATCTCACTATCGATCTCACTATCGATATCACAACCGAACTCACAATCGATCTCACATTCGGTCTCATCATCGATCTCACTATCGAAATCACTACCGATCTCATTACCGATAGTGATCTCACTACTAATTAAATCGATCGATCTCACAATCAATCTGACTATCGATCTCACAATAGATCACACAATCGATCTCACATTCGGTCTCACTATCGATCTCACTATCGATATCACAATCGATCTCGCAATCGATATCCCATTCGGTCTCACAATCGATCTCACTATTGATCTCATTATCGATCTCTCATTCGGTATCACAATCGATCTCACAAGCGATCTGACATTCGATCTCACAATCGATATCACTACCGATCTCACTATCGATCATCAAAATTAGCCTGGCGAAGGACCCAACCATATGCAATTGTGAATGCCGCAATTGTGCTGGGTGGTGGCGGACGCATGCGGGCGGTGCCACTGGGACCTTCGGTGGAGCTCCCTATGGGGCCACGAAGCGCTGTACTGGGTGGGCGAGACGCGGTCAGCAAGGGCTGTGCTGCGTGGTGGCGGACGCATGCGAGCGGTGCCACTGGGACCTTCGGTGGAGCTCCCTATGGGGCCACGAAACGCTGTACTGGGTGGGTGAAACGCAGGCAGGGAGCAAGGGCTGTGCAGGGTGGTGGCGGACGCATGCGGGCGGTGCCGCTGGGACCTTTGGTGGAGCTCCCTATAGGGCTACGAAGCGCTGTTCTGGGTGGGCGAAGCGCAGGGAACAAGGGCTGTGCTGGGTGGTGGCGGACGCAAGCGGGCAGTGCCACTGGGACCTTTGGTGGAGCCCCCTATGGGGCCACGAAACGTGCGAGGGGTGTGCCAGAATGGGGTGTGGAACCGCATGCCAGCGCAGCCACTGGGGCCTTCGGTGGAGCTCCCTATGGAGCCACGAAACGTGTGAGGGGTGTGCCGAAATGGGAGGTGGAACCGCATGCGAGCGCAGCCACTGCGGCGTTCGGTGGAGCTCCCTATGGGGCCACGAGACGTGTGAAGGGCGTGCCGAAAAAAGGGGTGGAACCGCATGCGAGCGCAGCCACTGGGGCCTTCGGTGGAGCTCTCTATGGGGCCACGAACCGTGTGAGGGGTGTGCCGAAATGGGGGGGGGAACCACATGCGAGCGCAGCCACTGGGGCGTTCGGTGGAGCTCCCCATGGAGCCACCCACGAAGCGTGTGAGGGGTGTGCCGAAATGGGGGGTGGAACCGCATGCGGGCGCAGCCACTGGGGCCTTCGGTGGAGCTCCCTATGGGGCCACGAAACGTGTGAGGGGTGTGCCAGAATGGGGGGTGGAACCGCATGCGGGCGCAGCCACTGGGGCCTTCGGTGGAGCTCCCTATGGGGCCACGAAACGTGTGAGGGGTGTGCCAGAATGGGGGGTGGAACCGCATGCGGGCGCAGCCACTGGGGCCTTCGGTGGAGCTCCCTATGGGGCCACGAAACGTGTGAGGGGTGTGCCAGAATGGGGGGTGGAACCGCATGCGGGCGCAGCCACTGGGGCCTTCGGTGGAGCTCCCTATGGGGCCACGAAACGTGTGAGGGGTGTGCCAGAATGGGGGGTGGAACCGCATGCGGGCGCAGCCACTGGGGCCTTCGGTGGAGCTCCCTATGGGGCCACGAAACGTGTGAGGGGTGTGCCAGAATGGGGGGTGGAACCGCATGCGGGCGCAGCCACTGGGGCCTTCGGTGGAGCTCCCTATGGGGCCACGAAACGTGTGAGGGGTGTGCCAGAATGGGGGGTGGAACCGCATGCGGGCGCAGCCACTGGGGCCTTCGGTGGAGCTCCCTATGGGGCCACGAAACGTGTGAGGGGTGTGCCAGAATGGGGGGTGGAACCGCATGCGGGCGCAGCCACTGGGGCCTTCGGTGGAGCTCCCTATGGGGCCACGAAACGTGTGAGGGGTGTGCCAGAATGGGGGGTGGAACCGCATGCGGGCGCAGCCACTGGGGCCTTCGGTGGAGCTCCCTATGGGGCCACGAAACGTGTGAGGGGTGTGCCAGAATGGGGGGTGGAACCGCATGCGGGCGCAGCCACTGGGGCCTTCGGTGGAGCTCCCTATGGGGCCACGAAACGTGTGAGGGGTGTGCCAGAATGGGGGGTGGAACCGCATGCGGGCGCAGCCACTGGGGCCTTCGGTGGAGCTCCCTATGGGGCCACGAAACGTGTGAGGGGTGTGCCAGAATGGGGGGTGGAACCGCATGCGGGCGCAGCCACTGGGGCCTTCGGTGGAGCTCCCTATGGGGCCACGAAACGTGTGAGGGGTGTGCCAGAATGGGGGGTGGAACCGCATGCGGGCGCAGCCACTGGGGCCTTCGGTGGAGCTCCCTATGGGGCCACGAAACGTGTGAGGGGTGTGCCAGAATGGAGGGGGGAGGAAGGGGAGGAGGAGGAAGGAGGAGGAAGGAACGCGGGGCGACGTCTCTTCAAAACGAGGACCCAACACCACAGGATGGTTGGGAACAAAACATCAACATCGTCATCATCATCACCATCATCATCATCATCATCATCAATATCATCACCATAATCCGGACACCGACGGGGCACCAGCGGGACACCGCGGGGCCCCAGCCGCCCGGAAGGGAGATATTTGGTCCGGCCGCGCCTCAGCCACACGGGACACCAGCGGGACACCGGCGGGACACCGCGGGCCCCCGGCCGCCCGGAAGGGAGACATTTGGTCCGGCCGCGCCTCAGCCACAGGAGACTTTCTCTCGCCCGCCCACGCAGCTTCGCCTCGCCCGCACGCACGGCACGCACGAACACGAAACCGAAATCGATTTCCCGGTAGGGGGGCTCTCCGTTCCACTTCGATCTCACCCCCTCACCTCCGATATATATATATATATATATATATATATTATATATATATATATACACATACATACATACAAACAAATATACGTAATACATGAGAATGTGCTCGGCCCCCTGTCGTCATACAGTCTGATTGTGTTCGGTACTTCGTCAGAGTGAGGGGGCCGACCGGTCATTATTTGTCCGTGGGTGCGTGGCTGAATAAAGAATTCGTTGTGAAAATTCTACTTGTTGCGTCGTTGTTGTTGTTGTTGTTGTTGTGGGTTGTTGTTGTTGTCGTCTCACCCACGACCCACCCAGGACCCACCCTGCGACCCACCCAGCGACCCACCCCGCGACCCACCCCGCGACTCACCCCGCGACACACCCGCGACCCAACCCGCGACCGACCCGCGACCCACCCCGCGACCTACCCGCGACCCACCCGCGACCCACCCACGACCCACCCGCGACACACCCCGCAACCCACCCCGCGACCCATCCGCGACCCATCCGCGACCACCCCGCGACCAACCCAGACACCCACCCGCGACCCACCCCGCTACACACCCTCCAGGGAGGAAAAAACACCCGGACCCAACAATTGACGTTTACTAAACGTCCTGGGCCTTGACTAAACAGCCCTGCCCTGTTCGATCGATTCCTTGCGTGCGTTTACTCAACGGCTTCGCTTGGCGGGGTGATTATTATGGGGTGGATTTTTTACCTTCTGCACCCGCGACCCACCCGCGACCCATTTGCGACCCACCCGCGACCTGCCCACATTGGTTTAACGAAAAAAGTCGGCGCATGCGGCGGGCTCGTTGTATAATCCCACCAGCCTGCGCGCCGTCCAAACAGGTCGTAAAGCGACCGTCAGGCACACTATCTGGTGGGGATACTTGTTGGTCAGCGGCCACGAGACAAGGGTCAGGCGGCGAAGGCAACGTCCGGGCCACGAACGAAGCTAATTGGCTACAACAGGCACGGCTGGCCCGCTCACAAAGCAGCCGCGAAGCTGAAGGGGAGCTGCCGGCAGGGGTGTCCTGAGAGCTCGAGCACGTGCACAAACAAAATGTAATGGAATTCAGCGCCTGCCACAATATGAGACGTGAACCAGGATAACCCAGCCCGTCAATCTAAGTGGGGGCAAGTGCGAGGCCGGTGGAATGAGTCGCCGGTGCGGCGCCAGGCTCCAAACGCCCTGGACGACGTGTGCTAGCTAGGGGGGCTGAGCTGTCGCGGAACGTGGTCCAACGCAATATGCCGGAAGCTGGTGGTGAGCCTGGGGTGCTGTAGCTGCTGCGGAAGGCTGAACCACTCCGTGGCGATACCACCAACCGTCAAACCACCCCACAGTGCATGGGGGAACCGAGCGACTGTGGGCCACGCAGTGCGTGCCGGTACGGCGTCAGGCCTCAGAGTGAGGGGGGGAAGACCAGCTGGCGTGGTGAGCATCGCCAGCGGGGAGAGTAAGGGGGGGGCGGCACTGGTGGTAGTGCTGCCTTCTGGAGGATGCCAAACTGAGCTGGGGGCGAGCGTATCCCCAAGTGAACAGACCTGGCTATACCACCCGAGGCACGTGGCGTCTGTGCGAGAAAGGCGTACCGATGCCCTTGGGCGAGTGGCGCCTGTGCGAGGGGGCGAGCCGATGTCATAGGGCGATGCGCCTGGGGGAACTGCGCTGTGGTAGACACGAGGGCCAGGGGGCAAAATCTGACCCAGTCCGCCGCTTGGCACTTCCGCCCAAGACCCGGGGAACGCCAACACACACCACGTGGTCCTCCAGGGCCGCAGCTAGCCGCCGCTGGAAGTGATGAGCCAGACCACGGGCAGCGAGGAACACGGGCGGCCCTGGGAAGGTGGGGGCAACCACGCCGACGTCTGCAGTACGTCAGGCGGGCCCCAGGCCAAGGGCGGGGGACGCTCGCCTGGCCCGAGAGGGGAGAGGCGAGGGGAAGCAACGCCTCTCCCCTCAGCCTGGCCCCGACTCCGTGGGGCAGGGGCCATGGTCATTCTCGGGGGTCGCAGCTGATCGCCGCTATGATCTCTCTTTCATGTCCTCGGGGGTCGCAGCTGATCGCCGCTATGATCTCTATTTGATGGTGGGTGTCTCCGATTAGAGAGGTGACCCGGCCAGGTCGCGCTCACCGCCAGGCAGACGGGGGGAAGGCTGAGGCCCACATCCTGCCCCAGGGCAGGAAGTGGGCCACAGCATCCCCCCCGCCTGCCTGGCGGCGCAGTGTCTGCTGCCATTGTCCGCCCTTCACGCACACTCTGATCCCACTGCTGTAACTGATCACGTCGGGCTCCAATGCCGCCTGCCGTATCTTGCTGGTCAGCGACAGGGCCTGCTGCCAGTGTCCACCCTTCTCGCATCTGATCCCAGCGCTGCAACTGATGACAGTGGCTTCCAACGTAGCTTCCCACATTCCGGCAATAGCGCCTGGGCATGTTGCCATCCCCGTTTTCCTGACACACTGATTCCAGCGCCGTAGCGGACAACGTGGCGCTCCAACTCAACCTCTGACACCCACTGAGCAGCGACAGTTCGAGTTGCCATTGCTCATCCCTGGCGCACGCGCTGCTCCCAGCGCTGTAGCTCACAACGTCCATCTCGCACCTCGCACCTCGTGCGTGACGCCTCTGCAGCTCCCCGCATGGAACCGGGGACGCGGCAAACGCCGCGCGTGAGCGGGGGTGGGCGGGGGGCGGCGTGTCCTGGGTGGAGCGAAGACGGAGCGAGCACGGGGGGGCGGCGAGTGACGGCCCTTGGCCGCCAGCACCGGGACGCAAGAGTACCTCGAGCCCCCGTGGAAAGCCCCGGGCCCGTAGCCTCGGCATCCCCCCGCGCGCATCCAGGGTCGCGTCGTGGCCCTCCAGGGTCGCCGCTAACCGCCGCTAACCGCCGCTGCTGAAGTGTATACAGTGGGGGGGGCGTGCCCGTAGTCCCAGCTGTTCCCCGCGTGGACCAAGGGTCGCGGCATGCCGCCGCTCTGGGTTGGGTGAAGACAGAGCACCCGCAGGGGGGGGCGGCAGGCGGCCCTTGTCAGACCACACTGGGATGCAAGTGCACCCTGCGTTCCCGCGGCGTGCCCACGGGGGGGGCGGAAGACGGCCCGGCGGACAGCACCTGGGTGCCAGAGTACCTTGAGCTCCCGCGGGGGCCGGCAGGATGGGGCCCAGAGTGGGCAGCCAGCTCCGCTGAGGGCTGGACGGGGCGCCCGGGGGCGCAGCGAGCCGCCGCTGAGGAGAGTGATGCTGAACGGCCGATCCCCCGCTGCTGGCGTGGTCCAACGTGGGCAGGCAGCAACCAGTGGACTGATACGCAGGGGGCGGTGCTGTCACCCCGAAGCCGGACGCATCCATGGGGGGGCGTGGTGTGGTGGACCCCCAGGGAGCCGCTGACCGCGGCGAAGAAGGGGAGGATGTGCCGCGCCCGTAGTCCCAGCTGCTCCTCGCGTGAATCCGGGGTCGCGGTAACCGCCGCACTGGGCTGGGTGAGGACAAGTGAGGACGGGGCGATCGCGGGGGGGAGGAGGCAGACGGTCCTTGGCCGACAGCACCTGGACGAGCCCCGCGGGCCCCCCCCCGCCGGGGTGGGCGACGGGTGGGGCACGCAGGGATATGGCCGCTGAACAGGAGCACGCGGGATCCTTCACGGCCAGTGCGGTGCCACGACGTGGGGCCGCAACGGCTACTATGGGGAGACGACCAGCCACTGTTTTTTGCCCGGGTGGCCCTCTGCCGCGTGGTGATCCCTGCTCGCTCCGCCGCTTCGACCCGGGCGCTGCTGCCGCGGCCGAGCCCAGTCGACGCCAAGGCCCAGCGCGTCGCTGACGGCTCGCACGTCGCACTTGTGGCTGCGGAAGGAGCCCAGGAAGCGAAGGCAGGTTTGCGGGTCGTGCCGAAGCGGGTCAAGCGCGCCTTTGCTGCCAGGCACGGCCTGCTGCTTGGCGAAAGCGTGCCGGGCGCCTGTGAACATTGCCCCCAGGGTGACTTGGAGCCGCCATATCGCCTCGCCGGGTGTCTCCCCTGGAAGGTCCCACTGGATGTTGTCGATCTTTGCTTTGTGCAGCTGCTGTTCCGTGTCGGGGTCTGAGGGCTCTGGCCATTGGCGCGGCTCTGGCCATTGGCGCTGCCGCGTGTTCTCCGGCGAACCGGCCCCGCTTTCCTGGCCAGAGGGCGCGCAATCTGCTCGCGACAGTTCCGGTTGCGCGCCTGGCGGGGCCCTGCGGGGAGATGCGGGCCACGTAGTTGGCCGCCAGGCAGGATCGCCTCCGGCAGCCCGGGCGGACGTTGCCCTGCGGTGTGCGGGGGGAGGCCCCTTTCGCTGGCATTCGCCTTCGGGCCTGTGCCCGCCGTCGCTCACGGGGGCGCCCCCTTCGGTCAACGCGGGGCCCCCGCTGGTTTCGGGGGCGCCGCTGGTCGCGCCAGGAGCGCGCGCGTACGGCGAGACCGTTTCCTTTGCCAGATCACAAACTCCTTTGTCAGTCGTGCCATGGGCGTCTGGAGGGAGCGCCTGAAGTTCGCCGCCCGTTAGCGCGGGTTCACTGGGAGTGGAGGGGGGGCGAATGGGGGCGAAGGGGTTTCTCCCGACGAGCCGGCGGATGGCTTCGATGTCCTGCGTCTGAACGGCTGGTCCGTGGCCCCCCTGTTGGGTCTGCGGCGTTCCCAGAGGACTGCCGACGGTCTGCTTATTCCGTGGAGAAGGTGGGGGGTGGCACGATGTGGCAGGCGAGCCCCTGCTGGTCCAGGATCTCGCTAAGCGGACTGTTGCGGCGGTCGTCCGCACTTTCGGGGGCTAACCCCTGTCCACCCGGTTCTGCTCCAGGGGCCCGGGTGGCGGCTTGTGCCTCCTCCGCGCCCTCGACAGCCTCCGCCGCTTCGGGCCCCCGATGCTCCGCGGCCTCCGCCGCTTCCGCCCATTCCGCCGCGGCCCCCCTCTCCTTTCCCCTGCCATGCTGCTGCTGCTGATCGGGGCGAGGGTACCTCCTTGTGACCCTCGGAGGGAGTGTCATGAGGTGTTGTGGGGCCCTTGTCACCAGGGGTGCCGCTGACGGCCGTCTGAGCTGTTGTGGGCCTCTGTTCGCCAGGGTTGCCGCTGGCTGCCGCAAGAGTGCTTGGACACTCTTCGCCCGCGTCTTCTTGCCCAGTCTGCTGGCCGCCCGCGGGGGCGGCAGCGCCGGCGGCGCCAGCCGCTGCAGCAGCCGCGGCGGCAGCCGCGTCGGAGGCGGCCGCGGCGGCGGCGGCGGCCGCGCCAGCAGCCGCGGCGGCGCCCGCGGCGCCGCCAGCGCCAGGGCCTCCAGCCGGCGGAGGCCGAAGGCCGGGGGCCGCGGCGGCGCCGGCGAAGCGGGCGGCGGCCGCGCGCCGCTGCCGACGTGGGCGAGCCGCCTGCGAGGGCGCGGCGGCGGCGGCAGGGCCGCGGCCAGGCGCGCGGCCGGCCGCCAGGCAAGCGAGCGCCGCCATGGCGCAGGGGAGGGGTAGGTCAGGAAGAGGGCGCCCCCATCCCGACCTGCCCCAGGCAGCGCGCCCGGGGGGCGCGGGCGAGGCCGGCTCGGCTCGTCTCGAGCCAGAACGGTCTTGAGCCAGCGGGGGCTACGGACTGGAGGTGGGGATACTTTTTGGTTGGCGGCTCCTAGGCGACCGTCTAGGAGCGAGAGCGACGTCCGGGGCGGCGGAACGGTGCGAATTTGCGAACGCAGCCGCCAGTGTCGGCAGCCAGCTCGCATAACTACAACAGGCAAGCACCTGCAGTAAGACATGCAATGAATGCAAACGCGCGTGCAAATAGCAAAAGGCTCTTCATTCGGCAGCGGAGAGTCGCCCTGTTGGCGCCAGTCCGCGCGGCCGACCTATCCCGGGCAGGTAGTGCCAGGGTGCCGCAGCCGTATCGATGTCGGCTAAGACAGGGGCAGAAGAGGCAGGAACCTACAGAGTGCTCACTCCGCGATCCACACCGGTGCCCATGGTGGGCCGACCAGCCAGCGAATCCAAAACCACTCGCGAGTCGGAACCACGATGATAGGACACGCCTGCCCAAGCGTCAGTACTGCTGCCATCGGGTAACGGGTGAGGGTTGCCAAGGTACGCTGCAGCCGCAGCCAGCTAGAAGGCGTAAAGGTGTAGCCATGACTGGACCTGCCACAACCAGACCACGATGAGAGTCGGTGAATTGCAGGTACAGAACCGCTCACACACTCCGCAGATCGCTCCACAGCTGGGAGGGGGGGCCGACGTGTCGTCATCGCACCGATGCCAGCAACAGGTCGGGGTCGCAACGATGAGCAAGAACACGCTGGCACAGGCCGGTGTACTGCAACTCGCGGAGACCGAATGCAGATCGAACCGGGCCGGCGCGTTGAAGGCTGAACCACTCAGCGCGAGGACCGTGCCACCGCCGCGTGCGGGGCCGGCTGGGACAGAGGCAGAAGCAGAATGGGGGTAAAACAAAGCCCTCACTCCACGAACCACGCTGATGCCCATGGTGGGGCCAGTGCGCCAGCCATCGTCTATGGACACAGCCAGGAAGCAACGATGGGCGAGGACGCGATGGCCCAAGCGCCAATACTGCCGCCAAGCGAAAACGGCCGAAGACCGCCAATATACGCTGCAGCCGCGGCTAGCCTGAGGGCGCCGGGGCGCAGTCAGGGCTGAATCTGACCTCAGATACCGGGTAAGATACTCTGAGAAAACGAAGGAGGGAAGAGGAGAAGGAGGAGGGGAGGCGCGGCCAACAGCCACAATCGCATCTGATTGACGCAGGGGGAGAGGGGTGCCACTTCCCACGACAGTGACGGTCTCGTGGGGGGAGACCCGCCGCTGCGCTGGGCGGCGCTGGCGCGTGTCCCCATGGCGGGTGGACAGCGCAGATCGCATCCGTGAGCTGACTAGCCTCCTCATGGCCTTTTCTAACATTCCGACACTACCGCTTCGCGGTGCTTGGGGGGGGGGGGGGGGTCAGTGGGCTGCGCACGGACCTCCGTAAACTGGGTGGTGCGCAGTGGGAGGACTGTTCCAGTCAACTGCCCTCTGCCGACCAAAGTGGCTGTCGGGAGACAGCAAAGGGAGTGGAGCCCGGGGAGGCGGCTGCGTCCGCCCCCAGTCCCAACCGCGCAGTCAGCCGTCGTAGAGGGCGGCTGTTGGCCATGGGCCGGAGGGGCCTACGGGCTCACCCCCGCCAGCCGCTGGGGGGGGCAAGAAGGCCTGGCAAGGTCCACTTATCCAGTGTGGGCTGGCTAGCTACGCAGCGCCTTGGGTGAGATGTGGGGACATCCCCGCCCCGGCGGGAGATGCCCAGGGTACTGCGGCCGAGGCCGGGCGCTGCTCGGTGAAACAGTCCCCAGCGGGGAGAGGGCGGCTGGCGCCTGGGGGGTTCGCTGTCGCTGAGGGCGGGGGCACCCCGACGGGCGGGCCCGTCCCTGCGTGTCCTTGGCCCACTGGCGAGGTCAATCCCACCATCGTGCGCGCTTGTCGGTGTATGGATCTTCTCCCCTGGGGGAGTAGCGTTTGCCTTTGGCTTTCCAATCGGTATCTGTCCACGGTGCGCCCTGGTGCTTCCAGGAACCCCATTCCCGCCAACCGTGCCGCGGGTTGGCGGAGCCGGATGCACCAGTCCACTGCTCCTGCGGCGACGCCTCTGTCGCCCTTTTGGCCTCCTTGGTCCATGGGGTGGGGCCGCTGCTGCCGTCGGTCAAGCGCTGAGTGTGGGGCCTGGGCTCGCGTTGCAAGAGCCGGGTATGTCTGTCCTTGACCGTTGGCCAATCGACGCGGAGCCCTAGGTCTCTGTCAATCTTGTATGCGTCATACGCTGCGTTGCCCCATGCCTGAAGGCATTCGCTGCAAAGCTGCGTGGAGTTCAGCCTGGGGTCATTCATCACAGTCTCGATGGCCCCTTGTCTCACGGCCGCCCTCCTTGCCCATGCGACCCAGACCCCGTTGAACGCACATCCCAGGGTCTTTTGTAGGCGTGATAGATTCTCCTGTATCGGTTCGTCCTTCGTAACATCAGCTTCGCCGACCGGGCGCATGTACATGGGGATGCCCCCCATGGGTTCGCTCGGGTTGCCTTGGGGTGGTTGCGTTTCTCTCACGTCTCTCCAGGGTGCCTGGAGAATGTGGGGCCGGGCTGGGTCGCCCCTTGGGGACTTGGCGGCGCGGCGACCCCCGCCCCCGGGGCCCTCCCACACGGGTCGCTGGCGGCCCCCGTCACCGATCGCGCGTCTGAGGGACCTATCGTCCCTGGCGTCGTCGATGTTCCCAGCTGTATTGCCCCCTCTTCGCTGGTCGTCTGGAGCGCCCCCGGCAGCGCCCGCAGCGCCCCTGGACGCGGCCTGCGCGCACGGGGACCAGGCCTCTGAGGTGACCCTGGCGGGTGTTGCCGACCAGAGCCTGAGGGGGTCAAGGACTTCCTCGTCTCGGTCGCCAGCAGCGGGGGTTAGACTGGGCTCCGAGCTTGATTCCTTGAGGGTGTCAGACTCACTTTTCTTGTCTGCCCCCCCCCCAGTCGACCCCATCTACTTCGCCCTCGTTCTTGCGCGTCTGCCCAGTAGGAGCTTTTACTCCTGCCTGAGGGGCGCGCCCCCCTTCCGCCCCTGCGGCTTGGGGGGGGGGCCCTGCGCGCCTCCACGGTTGTCCAGAGGGGGAGGGACCTCAGTGCCGGCTGCCCTGTTAAGCCAGGTGGCTGCTGGTGACTCAGCCTCAGCTGGGGCGCCTGCTGCTGTCTCGCGCGGGTCGCGGGTGGAAAGGAGGGCGATGGTCCCCCGGGCGAGTGCAGCGGGGCCCAATTCCGCGAGGAACGCCAGCAGGGTGGCGGCCCTCTCGACGAATCCGCTGCCGGAAGGGACGCTGCCCTCTCTGCTCCGCGAGGCCAGCAGCGTAGCGGTCCCATTCCGCCCAGCACTTTTCACTCCGACCCGTTAGGTGGGATGCCACCCTGGCAGCTGCAGCCCGCTGCCCGCCCCACGGGATGCGCGGGGGGTGTCCGTTCGCTGGGATCGAGTCACCGTAGATCATTCCCAGGAAGGGGAGCAGGCGTTCTGTGGGCCACAGCGTCTCATCGGTTTTGTCACCTGGGATGCCCTCGCCGTGCTGCTGTCCAAAATCGGCCCAGTAAAGGTAGACCGTGTGATTCAATTCGAGCAGGTACTTCACCAAAGCGTGGGCGGGGCCGTCGGACTCCACCCCGGCGAGCCGGTAGGTGGATAGAGATGGCAGAACGGGACACTCAGGTGGGTCCGAATTGGGGAACGCGGAGTTGCTGTCGCGACGGGCCAAGCTGGTCTCGCCTGTTTGTCCAGCTGTACTGCCGAGCTCCATGTCATTGGAGGTGGATTCGCCTACAGGGGCCACTGGCCTTGAGCAGGCGTCCTTCGCCGCTGCATTGACACCTGACGGGAGGTGGGCGCTGATGTCATAGCTCTCCGATTGCACTTCTGCTGTTGCTGCGCGCCTAGCAAGGGCGGGGGGGCGCACCTCACAGGAGTGCTGGTCCAAAATGCGGTCCAGGGCCCCGGGGGCCACATTCCAGATGTGGATGAGACATCTCCTGCAGGCCCAACCTGCGTTCCATTGTTGCTGTGTCCAGAGCGTGGGCATCAGGTCCCATGGCGGGAGCCCTGTCTGCTCGTCACAAGGTGCCCCAGGTTCCGGGCGCCACGTGAAGCAGCCGAGCGCGGGGCTGCCAGCCGCCCATACGAGCAGTGGCGACCCCGGGGGGCAGGCGTCGCACATGGCGGTGCAGGCGCTCGCGCGGTGAGAGTCTAACCCGAACCTGCCGTCAGACAGCTTGTGAGCTGGGAGAGCGATGCCGACCTTCTGTGGCTGAAAGGCAGGCGGAGTGCGCATCGCGAGGTCACCCGGGCAGAAGGGGAGCGACGCGGTGGTCGGTTGCCCGTGCCCGATTGGTAGCCGGTCCCAAGGGGGGAGGGCCCGGGCCTTCTTTTGAAAACGAGGCGTTTGTGCTCCTGGAGGCGCTGCTGTAGCGACTTTTCGACGGCGAGGTCTTTGCTGCTGGCCAGGGGGACCTCGATGCCTTTCTTCTCACGCGACTTGATTCAGCACCGCTCGCATAGCCACATGCAGCTTCTGCCCTGTATTGAGGCTTGGGCGCTGTTCTGCGCCAGTAGCTCCCATCGCGTCGTCGTCCTCCCAGGTGCCTGCTGCGCCTTGGAGCCCCACGTTAGTGCATTCGTCGCAGTCGTAGCTGCCGCCCTGCTGCCTGGTGAGGAACCTGCCATCGCTAACGGCGGGGGGTATGAGCACAGTGCCGGGGGCCGGGGATGCGGGGAAATCCTCGTCCAGGCGCTTGTTGGACATGGCAATTCCTCCGCCAATGCACGGCACGTCTGCCATGGTGTCTGAGCAGCCAAGCCCGGCCTCAGTCCCCGCAAACTCCTTGTGCAGTGTGCGCATAGAGTGTGCAAATGTGGAGTGTGCAAATGTCAGCCAGTTTGACGATAGCTTCCAGCACCCGCATGGGGGCTTCCAGGGTGAACTTGTGTTCCAGCATCCCTGACCACGTTTTGGGGCAACCATGGATGGTCGCAACTGTGTGGTGGTGAGCGAAGGTGGCAAGTGTGCTGATGTGCTTGATGGCGTCGCCCCAGGCCGCAGCAAACTGGGCCCTGTAATCCTTGTGGGCGTCTTGCCAGGGGAGGCAGAGGCCCATGACTGCTTCGAGGATGTCCCCCGTGGCTTCTGGGTGCGGGAATGGCCAAAGCGTTGCCCGGGGCTCGCGCAGCTGGAGCATCATCACCACCAGGAGGACCCGGAGCGTGGGGGCGTCGAAGGGGTGTCCGTCGCTGCTGAGCAGGGAAAGCCTGAGCGCCGAGTCGGCTTGGCCTGGGCGGAGAAGGGACTGGAGGTGCTGCATCCCTGGGCGTGCCCGGTGTCGCTTGCATTGCCCAGTATCTTGACTCCAAGCCTCTGGGAGCTGGTGCAGCGCGTCCTCGGGGGCGCGCCGGCAGGTGCGTTTGGGGCGAGGGCTGATGCCCCTGACGACCGGAAGGGAGGGAAGCGAGGCCAAGGGGACTTTCAGGCGCGTGGTGGCCCAGGGGGTGCCCAGCCCGAGGAACCAGACAAGTGCTGTCCACGTCAGATTGTAAACGAGGTTGCTCGCGTCGATGCCCAGCTCGACGTCTGTGCAATACCCGAGGTGGCTCCATGCCCTGCGATCTAGCCTGCCGGGCAGCCTCGGGGCGGCGCCACGGGACCAGTGGTGGGGGTGTAGTCCGGACACAGTGTATAGGATGACCCCCATGGCTGGGTCCTCGACGAGCCTTTGCAGACTGCCTGCGATGGCCTCACCGAGCTTTTCCCATGAGAACTGTGGGTCGAGCGGCGCTGCGATCCGGTCTGCGAAGTTCTTCTCCATGGAGGCCCGGGCTTTCACGATGGTATTGTCGAGCCCCTTGATGACATCATCTCCGGTGTGGGAGGGGGGCCCTGGGATCCATGTGGTGAGCTCACCAGTGGGGTCAAACTTCTCATCAACTGCCAGCGCCCATCTCCTGCCCATGTGCTCCGGGTGTGTGAAGCGAACCCAGAGCTTGGCGAATCTACCGAACTCCGACAGCTCACGGAGACGCGACCCTGTGGCGGCGCCGAACACCCTCCCGTCTCCGATGATGACCACGTTGCGGGTGGCGCGGGTGATTGCAACGTTCACCCTGTTGGGGTTGTCCATGAACCCCCAGTCGTGCCACCCGTTGGACCTGGTCGTCAGATTGATAACCAGGTCGGCCTCGCCACCCTGACTGGAGTCGATGGTGGAAATGATGAGCTTCCTGCTAGCCAGGCGTTCGTCAGCAAGTTGCCGCAGCCCGGAAAAGTCAGGGAGATGCCTGTGAGCTCGGTGCTGCGCTGCACGAAGACCCTAGCGCGGTCGCCGGTGCTGGAGGCGCGGTCAGGGGGGGGGGGGGGGGGCAGCTGCCAGGAGCCGCCCCGTCCTTCCCTTTCCCTTTGCCCTTGGTCTTGGCCTGCCCGAGGATGCCGCTGATTCTGCCCACGCTCCGCGGCCTCCCCTGCTCGAGGGCGGCGCGCCGTAGTTGGTATCCGACCACCGCCCGCGCCGAGGCGCCACTCCGCATGGCGGGCAGGAGGGCGCGTGCGATGTCCACTGTCTGAGCGGCCTCTGGCAGGTCGGCGTAGCCTGCGTGGCGCCGTGGGGCGACTTCCAGGGAGGGGTTGCCCGCCAGGAGGAAGCGGCGCCGCTCCTCCTTGCATTGGTTCAACGGCGTCAGACCACGCAGCGTTTTCTCCATGTCGTCCTTGGCGGTGGCCGCCGCCGTAGCTAGCTCGCCAGCTCTGGCGTCGTCCCAGGGGGGAACTTCCTGCCATGGGAGCCCTCCGACCAGGGGTCGCTGAGTCAGGGGGTCGTTGAGGCCAGAGTGTATAGCATTGTTGTAGAAGGCGAAGTTAGGCCATGCCAGGAGCAGGGGGCGCATACGGCAGCAGAGGCTGAGCTGCACCACCGCCGACTGGTCATTCCCCAGGGCGTGATGAAGACGGTCAAAGATGGAGAGGCATAGCCCCTGGTCTGCTGCCTTCCTAAAGATGACTGCGGGGGGAAGCTGCTCGGGGTCGCCGACCAGCGCCAGGCGCCCGCCTGAGCGAATGACGCTGTCGAAAGACATGGCGGCCATGAGCTCATGTGCTTGCCCAACCTCGTCTATGATGAGTAAGGCAACCGGGGCAGCTTTCCTTAGCGCCTCCGCATATTCATGCGTGGCAACGATTGTCTTGGCGCCCTTGAGAAGCTGGGTCCGGAAGGCGGGATAGTCCTTGGAGGATCCGCCCTCGTATGGGAACCTGCCGTGGGCTCTGAAGTAGTGTCCTCCAGGGGTGTGCGCAGCAAGTGCCTTGGCCACCTTGAAATCTTTGGCCAGGCGAACGCACCTGGTTGGGTACCCTGTCCTGGCGCCCAGTTCGTTGGCCTGCTGTGCGCTGATCAGACCGAGGGCTGGCTGATCGGCGGCTGCGTTGGAACCAGCTGTCAG
This sequence comes from Prorocentrum cordatum, assembly GCA_963575745.1. Classification (NCBI taxonomy): domain Eukaryota; class Dinophyceae; order Prorocentrales; family Prorocentraceae; genus Prorocentrum; species Prorocentrum cordatum. Next base: position 264,492 of record CAUYUJ010016593.1, read on the forward strand.
GGCAACTGTCTGTACGTCTGGAAGTGCGTCGGCCCAGGTGTCCGCGGTGGCGACTGAGAAGATCGTCTTGCCTATGCCGGGGGACCCGTGCACGATTGTTACGTGGTGCAAGGTGGATGAAGTCAGCGCCTTCGCGGCATCGCGATTGAGGCTGTGGCGCCTGGCGCCCTCTTCGAGTGCCGTGAGCGATGGTTGTTCCCTGGCACGCTGGAAGACTTGCCCGATAGCTGCATCCACTTCCGGGTCCGAGAATGGGATGGTGGCCGGGGGCTCCGCGGGGGTAATGCGTGGGGCTGCGCTGCTGTGCGCTGCTGTCCGCTGCTGTCTGGGCCGAGTCGGGGAACCGCTCCTTGAAGGTGGACCTGGCGCGTGCGAGTAGAGCTTGTCCGCAGAGTGCGGTGTTCCTCACGGAGTTGGCCAACGTCGTGTCCTTCTTGTCAGCCGTACGAAAGGTGAGGAGGTAGGTGATCACGTCCAATGGGGTCCCCACCAGATCGCACGGGGTCTGCTGCAGTTTGTAGATGTCAGTGATTGCGGCGGTGATCCGGCGAAACTGAAGCAGGGAGGGGGCCCTGTCCAATCTGTACCACGCTATTATCACGTCGGGTGGTCTTGGGATCCGGTCGTCAGCGCGTAACTCTCCGAACTTCCCCATGTCATATACCACAATGCACACGTTGCTGGGGTACCTGGTACCCTGCCTGAGCCCCAGCGGCGCGCAGTCGCTGAAAGGGACTGTGCCTCCGAGGTCGGGTGGCCAGTGGAGCTTGACAGTGGCCACAAGGTCCGCTGCTGGGCTGGTGATGCTGAGGAGCAGCATGCGGGCATCCTGTCCCGCGTCCTGCCCTTTGGGGAGGATCTTGAATTCCTGGGGCCAATGCAGGTGTGAAAGAATATTCCCGGTCTGGGTGGGGAGCGCATTCCTAAGGTTAAATTGGTCAAGGAGGTCGCACGGTGACTGCTCGTCAATGGGGGTCACTGCTACGTCTAGCGCGCAGCTCTGTCTCCTTTCTAGGTCCGTTCTGGCCTTGGTAGAGCTGTCCCAGACAGTCTCGGTGGCTGCCATGCACTCGGTCCAAGCCAGCCTCTCGAGGCTACGCCCCCTTTGCCGCCGGTCCTGTTCCGAGTGTCTTGGGAGGTTCACGCCCTTGGCAACTGCACCGATGGGGATATGAAGGCGGAACTGAGCGGCTGCGCTGTTGGTGGGTACTGAATATAACTGCGTAGTGGCGCCAGCCGCAGCGACCGCTGATGACTCGAGCAGGACCTTCCTCGTTACCGTTGGGGGTGCGCCGTGCCAGGTGTGCTGGTCAGTGAACTCCACTCTTTCGAGCCGAGGCCAGTCAGCGGACTCCTGTGAGGAGGCCCTGCTGGAAACATTGGGGCTTGCCATCCCATGTGTCACGCCTGGCAGAGGGTCCTGTGAGCTGCGCGGGAGGTAGGCCGGTGGAGCCCCAGACGCTGTGCCGGGAGGTGGGGATTTTTTGGTCGGCGGCTCAAAGACAAGGGTCAGGAAGCGGGATAAACGGCTGGGGCACATGCCGTAGAAAATTGGCCAAAGCAGCGCGTAAGCCGCAAAGGCGAGTGCACGCGAAACGTCTAGAATTTTTGAAACTTTGCCGCCTGCGGCGGGCTTCTCCAAAGTCTCGCAAATTGCCGACGTCCCCACCGCTCCCCTCACTCTTATCCGCATTTGCGGGGTGTTACGTACTTCTCTTTCCCGTTCCCTCCTCCGTTTCACCCTCCTCCAATCCTCAGCCCTCCTCATCCTCCTCCTGCACCCTCCCGATTATGCTCCTTATCCTCCCTCTTCTCCTCACCCTCATAACTACCCCCTCAACATGTCCTCAGTTATCCCCCCCCCCCACGGCTGGTCAGCCTCCTCCCCCCCTCCTCATCCCTTCCCTCCTCCCACCATCATCCTCGCCATCCTCATCTCCTGCATCGTCCTCCCCCTTCATCCTGCTTCTACTCCTCTCTCCGCTGCTGACGGGAGAGGCGGACTGAGAGGAGGCAGGGAGGCAGAGACAGAGCAGACGATGCGTTTCACGATTCAATCACCTTGCAGTCGTCAACCTTCTGCTCCAACCCTGCGCACCCGCAGTGAAACCCCTGCTCGCACTAGCCATGCTCCTCCCCATCGCGCCTTGTCTCACCCTCATCCTCCACATCTGCTCCTTCCCATCGCGCCTCGTAAACAGACACAGACACAGCATGAAGGGTCGGCGAGCACAACACAAATTGCAAGCAACAAGTGAGGGCAGCTCAACATTACCTTCAAGAGAAGAGAGAGAGAGAGAGAGAGAGAGAAGAGAACGAGAGGATGAGAGAAATAGAGAAAGAGAGAGAGAGAGAGAGAGAGAGCGAGAGAGGGAGGCCAGGAATGCCTCTTGCTCGCCTGACCGATCAGTGCGGTCGGCGACCCTTCGTCTCCTTCCCGCCCCCAAGCCTCGTCCTCCAGCTCCGCCCCCGCGGCGCTGGGCACGGAGTGGGCTCGTCCCCGGCCCCCCTTGGCCCAACCCCCTCCAGGCCTCCGCCCTCGCTCCCGAGGCGTCCCCGAGGGGGCACCGACCCGCAGCTGCTCCAGCCCCCCTGGGGCCTGCCGCGGCCCTGCCTAGGGGGGCTCGCCCCGCCTCCCCGCTCGACTGCCTGTCGGAGCCACGGGGACCCCACGGGCGGGCGCCACCGCGGCAATCCCGCGAGGGGCCCGAGTCGCCGACCGATGGCTCCAAGACGCTCAAGCTGGCCCCCGGACGGCCCAGGAGGCATCCGAGGCGGTCCAAGAGGCCTCCCGAGAGGCCTCCCACGAGGCCCCCCAGGTGCCCCCCAAAGGCCTCCCGAGAGGCCCGAATCACGGTTTTTTTCAGTATGTTGTCGAAGGATGTTGGCGTTCTCGCCGGGTTGGCTTCCCGACGCTGCAAGACAGCCCGCGAGACCCCCAAGATCGCCCCAAGACGGCCCCAGAGGCCCCCAAGATGGCCCCAGACGGCCCAAGAGGGCCCCACGACTGCCGACGAGGCGCCCAGGGCGGCCCAAGAGGCGCCCAGGGTGGCCCCATACGGGGAACCCGAGCGGACATGTTGAGCCCTCGGCCCCGAAGGGGGCCCCAGGAGGCCCCAAGAGGCACCCAAGAGGCTCCCAAGAGGCCCCCAAGAGGCCCTACACGACCCCCAAGAGGCCCCGAGAGGCCCCGAAGAGGCCCCAAAAAGGCTCCAAAGAGGCCCCAAACCGCTCCCGAGAGGCCCCCGAGAGCGCACCGAAGAGACCCGAAGAAGCATCCCTGAGAACTCTGACACGCAATCCAGGCACGGTGGCGGGGGCCGATGGCCATTCGATATTTTTCCATATACTCTTCCTCCCGGCGTCCTCTTCCTCACACTTTCCATTCTCCTGTTCATCCTCCCTCACCTCCACTCATCACTCTCATGACCCTTATCCTCACTATTTCTCATTTCCCTGCTCCCTCCCACGCCCTCTTGAGGCTAAACTAGTCTCCAAACCATCCTGTAACAATCATGTTGAAACGACAGCGCCCCGCGTATCCGTCCCTCCTGCTACCCTCCTCCCTTCTCGTATCCTTGCCCTTGCCCCTCCGTATGATAATGCTGGCACGCCCCTCACACGCTTCGTGCCCCCGTAGGGAGCTCCACTCAAGGCCACACTGGATGTGTTCACATGCGCTCGCGCCGCTCATCTCGGCATGCCCCCGCACACGTCCCGTGCCCACAGGGGATTCCACCTCGAGGTTACACTGGGTGTGTTCACGTGTGCCCGTGCAACCGATTCCAGCACATCTCTCACACGTTTCTTGCCCCTATGCGGAGCCCCAACAAAAGGCCACACTGGATGCGACCACATGCGTCCGTGCCACCAATTTCGGCACACCCCTCACACGTCTCGTGCCCCCACAGGGAGCTCCACCTAAGGTTATACTGGGTGTGTTCACATGCGCCCGCGCCGCTCATTCTGGCACACCCCTCACACGTCTCGTGCCCTTATCGGGAAAGCCACCAAAGGTCTCACTGGGTGCATTCAGATGCGCCCGAACCACCCGTTTCGACGCACCGCTCAAACTTTGACTGGTCCCATAGGAAACTCCACCCAAGACGACGTTGGGTGTGTTCACATGCGCCCACGCCACAAATTTCGTCCCCGCCACCCAGTTCGGCACACCCAATCCCGCGCTTCGTGCCCCCATAGTGAGCCCCACCCAATGTCACACCGGGTGCCTTCACATACGTCCGCGCCACACATTTCAACACACCCATCACACGCTTCGTGCCCCCCAAAGGGGGCCCCACATGAGGCCACTCTGGGTGTGTTCACATGCGTCTGCGCCTCCGATGTGACCCGTTTTCGGTACACCCCTGGCACGCTTCGTGCCCCCATGGGGAACTGCACCTTTCGGGCACACCCCTCACACTTTTGGTGTCATAATCTTGAGCTCCACCGGAGGCCACATGAAGAGCTTGTTCACATGTCCGCGCCTCCCATTCTAGTGCCCCCATAGGCAACTCCTCCTGAAGGCACACTGGGTGTGTCTACATGCGTCCGCGCTACTCATTTCGGCACACCCCTCACACGCTTCGCGCCACTTTGGGTGTGTTCACACGCGTACGCGCAACCGATCTCGGCACACCCTCACACGTTCCGTGCCCCCATAAACGGGCCCCACCTAAGGCCGCACTGAGAGTGTCCAGATTTCGACAAACCGCTCAAACGATTACTGGTCCCATCGGCGCTCAAACGATTACTGGTCCCACAAGCGCATGTGAACATACCCAAGACGACGTTGGGTGTGTTCACATGCGCTCGCGCTTCTAATTTCGCCCCCGCCACCCAGTTCAGCACACCCCTCACTCGCCTCGTGCCCCGATAGGGAGCTCCACCCAATGCCACGCTGGTTGTGTTCACATGAATCGTGCCACTCATCACACGATTTGTGCCCCAATAGGGTGCTCCACATGAGGCCACACGGGGTGTATCCACATGCGTGCGCGCCACGGATTTCGGCACAACCCTCACACGCTTCGTGCCCCACAAGGAGCTCCATCCAAGGCCACACAGGGTGTGTCCACATTCGCCCGCGCACACCACTCGCACGTTGCGTGCCCCCATAAGGATAACGGCACAGCGGGTGCGTCTACATGCGTGCGGCCTACCAATTTTGGCACACTCCTCGCACGTATCGTGGGCCACGTACGAAGCTGCACCGAAGACGATATTCACAACTGTGGTACTCACAACTGCACATGATTGGACTTTCCGCCAGGCGGGAGAACAACATGAGCCTGGCGAAAAACACCCACCATAGCTCCCTTTGGGGCCACAAATCGTGTGAAGGGGTGTGCCAAAATGGGTGCGGCGGGCGAATGCGAGCGCTGGCATCTGGGTCTTCAGTGGAGTTCCCCATGGGGCGACGAAACGTGTGAGGGGTATGGCAACACGGGCGCGGTGGGCGCATGCGAGGGCTGGCATGTGGGCCTTGAGTGGGGCTCCCCATGGGGCCACACAACGTGTGAGGCGTGTGCCACAATGGGCGGTGAGCGCATGCGAGCGCTGGCACCTGGGCCTTCGGCGGGGCTTCCTATGGGGCCAAATAATGATTAAGGGGTGCACCAACATTGGCGTGGTGGGTGCATGCGAGCGCTCGCGTGTGGGCCTTCGGTGGGCCCCCCCATGGGGCCACAACGCGTGCGATGGGTGTGCCAAGATGGACGCGGTGGGCGCATGCGAGCGCTGGCATCTGGGCCTGTGGTGGAGCTCCCTGTGGGGCCACAAAACGTGTGACGGGTGTGCCAAAATGGGTGCGGTGGGTGCATGCGAGCGCTCGCGTGTGGGCCTTCGGTGGGGCCCCCTGTGGGGCCACAACGCGTGTGATGGTCTATGCCAAAATGGGTGAGGTGGGCGCGTGCGAGCGCTGGCACTTGGGCCTTCGGCGGGGCCCCGTATGAGGCCGCGAAGCGTGTGAGGGGTGTGCGAAACTGGGCGCGGCGGGCGCATGCGAGCGCTGGAATGTGGGCCTTGGGTGGACCCACCTGATGGGGCCACAACGCGAGTGAGGGGTTCTGAAAATGGGTGAGGTGGGCGCATGCGAGCGCTGGCATGTGGGCCTTCGGTGGAGCTCCCTATAAGACCACGAAGCGTGTGAGGGGTGTGCCAAAGTGGGGGAGGAGAGGAGGAGGGAGAGGATAGGAGGAGGGAGGAGCGGGAGGAGGAGTGAGGACGCGGGGCGCTGCCCCTTCAAAACGAGGACCCAACACCACAGGATGCTTGGGAAAAGATCCAACTCTCGTCCAGTTCCGAGAGGCTCGTCGTCGTCGTCGTGCCGCTCCTCATTCTCAGCGTCGCCGCTGTTCTCCTCAACGTCCTACTACGTATCCCTCTTGCTTCACATACATCCACCTTGCTACCCAGCTGGTCGACAGGGTTCCCATCCGAGCCACCAGGTCCTCCACACCCGAGGGCCCATACAATACATCTGCGCTCCCACGGTGCAGGGTCGCGAACAGGCGTGCGAAGTTGCGTCGCCCCCACAGCGCCCAAGAGGCCTGCAAGATTGCCTCAGGACTGCCCAGGAGGCCCCCAAGACGGCCCCAAGAGGGCACAAAGACGACCCAAGAGGCCTCCAAGACGCCCAAGATGGCCTCTAAGACGGCCCTGGAGCACTCCAAGAGGGCCCCAAGTCGGCCCAGAAAGGCCCCCCAACGGCTTCCGACGGCGTCAGAAGGGACAGGATCCCACCAAGATAGCCGAAGTTGGCTCGAAGCTGGCCCAAGAGGCCTCCAAGAGGGCCTCCAGGAAGGCCAGAAATTAGCCTGGCGAAAGACCCAACCATATGCAGTTGTGGGTATCGCATTCGGGGAAGCCCCGCATGGGGCCACGAAACGCTGTACTGGGCGGGGGGGGGGACGCATGCGAACTGCGCCACTGGGACCTTCGGTGGAGCTCTCTATGGGGCCACGAAACGCTGTACTGGGTGTGGGGAGGACGCATGCGAACTGCGCCACTGGGACCTTCGGTGGAGCTCCCTATGGGGCCACGAAACGCTGCCCTGGGTGGGGGGGGGACGCATGCGAACTGCGCCACTGGGACCTTCGGGGGAGCTACCTATGGGGCCACGAAACGCTGCCCTGGGTGGGGGGGGCGCATGCGAACTGCGCCACTGGGGCCTTCGGTGGAGCTCCCTATGGGGCCACGAAACGCTGCCCTGGGTGGGGGAACCGCATGCGGGCTGTGCCACTGGGACCTTCGGTGGAGCTCCCTATGGGGCTACGAAACGCTGCCCTGGGTGGGGGAACCGCATGCGGGCTGTGCCACTGGGACCTTCGGTGGAGCTCCCTATGGGGCCACGAAACGCTGCCCTGGGTGGGGGAACCGCATGCGAACACCCCACTGGGGCCTTCGGTGGAGCTCCCTATGGGGCTACGAAACGCTGCCCTGGGTGGGGGAACCGCATGCGAACACCCCCACTGGGGCCTTCGGTGGAGCTCCCTATGGGGCTACGAAACGCTGCCCTGGGTGGGGGAACCGCATGCGAACACCCCCACTGGGGCCTTCGGTGGAGCTCCCTATGGGGCTACGAAACGCTGCCCTGGGTGGGGGAACCGCATGCGAACACCCCCACTGGGGCCTTCGGTGGAGCTCCCTATGGGGCTACGAAACGCTGCCCTGGGTGGGGGAACCGCATGCGGGCTGTGCCACTGGGACCTTCGGTGGAGCTCCCTATGGGGCCACGAAGCGCTGCCCTGGGTGGGGGAACCGCATGCGGGCTGTGCCACTGGGACCTTCGGTGGAGCTCCCTATGGGGCCACGAAACGCTGCCCTGGGTGGGGGAACCGCATGCGGGCTGTGCCACTGGGGCCTTCGGTGGAGCTCCCTATGGGGCTACGAAACGCTGCCCTGGGTGGGGGAACCGCATGCGGGCTGTGCCACTGGGACCTTCGGTGGAGCTCCCTATGGGGCTACGAAACGCTGCCCTGGGTGGGGGAACCGCATGCGGGCTGTGCCACTGGGACCTTCGGTGGAGCTCCCTATGGGGCTACGAAACGTGTGAGGGGTGTGCCGAGAGCAGAGGCAAGGAGGGGGAGGAGGGAGGAGGGCGAGGAGGGGGAGGAGGAGGAGAGGAGGTGGGACGCGGGGCGCTGTCTCTTCAAAACGAGGACCCAACACCACAGGATGGTTGGGAAAAAACAAAAACACTGATGTCCCTAGGTTTTTGAAGGATTTTGACATTTGCTTCGTTTCGGCCCCTTCCGACGGCCCGATACGGCCCAAGAGCCCCCAAAGATCGACCAAAGATCGCCCAAGAGGCCTCCAAGATGGCCCCAGAACGGCCCAAGAGGCCACCCAAGACGGCCCCAAGAGGCCCCCAAGACGGCCCGGAGGCCTTTAAGACGCCGAAGATGGCCTCCAAGACGGGGCATTCCAAGAGGGCCCCAAGTCGGCTCAGAGATGCCCCGCTAAACGGCTTCCGACGGCGTCGGAGGGGCCAGGAGCCCACCAAGACGGCCGAAAATGGCACTAAGATGGTCCAAGACGGCCCAAGAGGCCTCCAAGAGGGCTTCCAGCAAGGCCTGAAAGAGCCAAACGCATTGATTTCCCATGAGTTGTTGAAGGATTGTGGCATTTGCTTTTTGTTCGGCCTTCCGACGGCCCGAGACGGCCCAAGTGCCCCCAAAGATCGCCCAAGAGGCCCAAGACGGCCCCAAGAGGCCCCCAACAGGCCTCCAAGACGGTCAAGATGACCTCCAACACGGCCCAAGAGCCCTTCAAGACGTCCTCCAAGAAGGCCCGAGGGTCAAAATAGTTTCCGGGCAGCCAAGATGGTGTTCCCCGAAGGCTTTCCAAACCGACTCGGGGAACATGTGGTCCGATAGCTTGGCCAAGCTCTAGCCCAACTGTCGGCCACATAGGCGTTTCCAAAAAGGCAGGGGGCGGCGGTGATTCGCCGTAGGCGTCTTCGATCCGCCGCCCCCTGTCGATTCATCGCAGGGGTGCCTGGCGTGCTAGACCCTCTCGTTTTTGGTTTTGGCTCTTGTTCCAAAAAAACTCCCCCTGGGGCTTCGGCCCGTCCAGCTGGGGTCCCGGGAGGGACCTCGAGTGCACAGTCGTGCTTCAGAAACGGCCGTTTCGCGTCGGACGTCCTCAACAAATCGCGCTCTGGAGGATTCCAGCCTACAGTCGGGGCGCTGACCTAAGGAATCCTAAATAAGGAACGAGGCCCCTTTTTCCCATCAGTGAAGGTTCGATTCCCCATCGAAAGCCTGAGGAAACAATCAAGGAACACGGAGCCCCTCCCCAACGAAAAGGGTTCCTTCTTCAGGGCCCCGACTGTAGGATGCCTTATGATACAAATCAGCGTTTCGCTCCAGATTTCCTCAGACATTTGGGATCGGGACCTCCATGGCCTCGTCTTCGGATGTTCAAGAACGGCCGTCTCGCTAGGGGCATCCTTAAAACATTGAATGATGTTTATATATATAGACGCATATCATTGGTACAAAGATCTTGTCTGAAAGCTCTCGAATGACATCCAAGATAGTCCGAAAAGCCAGAATCTTGCAAAAACCTTGGTTGTTGAACACGCGTGTTCGAAAATAAGCGTTTCGCTCGAGACATCCTGCCAAAGTTGCCTCTGGGAACCCTCTCCCAAGAGAGCCAAGGAGGCCCCCATGAAGATTCCAAGAAACCCCCTCCTCCTACTCTTCCTTGTCCTTTTCCGCTTCCTCTTCGTGTTCACTCTCCGCTTCGTGTTCCCCGAAAGCTTTCCAAACCGACTCGGGGAACATGTGGTCCGATAGCTTGGCCAAGCTCTAGCCCAACTGTCGGCCACATAGGCGTTTCCAAAAAGGCAGGGGGCGGCGGTGATTCGCCGTAGGCATCTTCGATCTACCGCCCCCTGTTGGCTTGCCACAGGGGTGCCTGGCATGTTACACCCTAGCGTTTTTGGTTTCGATTCTTTTCCGAAAGAACCCCATCCCTGGGTCTTCGGTCAAGCGCGCTGGCCACCCGGAAGGCTTGCCCAGAGGTGATTGCCAACGTTTTTCCCGCTCCAGATGGCTCTCCAAGATGGCCAAAGATGGCCTCCAAGACGGCCAAGGTGTCCTTCACGTTCGTCACCTATGGTTCAAAATGGCCTCCCCGACGGCCCACGAGCGTCCAAGATGCCTCGACCAAGATGGCATCAAGATGACGGCCCAAAAGGCCAACATATGTTTGCCTACGGTGTTCGAAAGAGTTTTGCATCCGCTTCTGTTCGGCCTTCGGACGATCCAAGACGGCCTCAGAGGCCCCCGAGATCGCCCCAAGATCGCCCAAGAGGCCTCCAAGATTGCCCCAGAACGGCCCGCGAGGCCCCCAAGACGGCCCCACGAGGGCCCAAGACGCCCAAGATGGCCTCCAAGACGGCCTTGGATCACGCCAAGAGGGCCCCAAGTCGGCCCAAGAGGCTCCCAAGACGGCTTCCGACGGCGTCAGACGGGCAAAGAACACCCTAAGATGGGCAAGAAGGCCCCCGAGAAGCCCCCAAAGGCCCTCCGGAGGCCCAAGGAGGCCCCAAAGATGCATCCTCCTCCTCCTGCTCCTCCTGTTCCTCCAACTCCTCCTGCTCCTCCTCCTCCTCCTGATCTTCCCCACCATCCTCCCCCAAGTATTCCCCGAAGGGTTTCCACAACGGCTGAGCGAACACATGGTCCGATAGCTTAGCAGAACTCTTGCCACAACGCTCGGCCACATGGGCGATTCCGAAAGGCAGGGGGCGGCGGTGATTCGCCGAAAGCGTCTTCGATCCGCCGCCCCTGTTGATTTATCAAAGAAATGCCTGCCATACTGAACGTTTGGTTGGCGTTGGGTTCTTTTCAAAAGAACTCCCAATGGGACTTCGGCCTAATCCGCCGGCCATCCGGAAAGCCACCGAAAATCCACCCCTCGTTGGTCCAATCGCCTGCAACACGGCTAAGATGGCCTCATATGATCTCCAAGATGGTCCCAAGACGCCTCTGAGACGGCCAAGTAGGCCCTGAGAGAGCCAGAGATGGCTGACAAACATCTCCAAGACACCCTAAGATGCACTCAAGACGGCCTAAGATGGCTTCGAGATGGCCTAAGACGGCCCAAGAAACCTCCAAGAAGCATCAAAGACGGCCCGTGAGGCCTCCAAGAGGATCCACAGGAATGCCCGAAGAGGCCAAAGTCTACGATGTTCGGTCGTCCGACGGCCCAAGACGGCACACCAAACCTCGAAGATCACCCCAAATCGTCGCTGAAGCCTCCAAGATGTGTCCACGACGGCCCAAGAAGCACCCAAGCTGGCCTCAAGAGGGACCAAAGACGGCCCAAGAGGCCACTCGGACGTTCAAGATGGCCTCCAACACGGCCAAGAGGCCCCCAAGAGAGCTCAAGACGGCCGCACGATGTCTCCAAGACGGCACAGGATGCATTCAGGACGGCCCAAGGTGGGCCCACTATGGCCCGAGACGGCCGAAGAGGCCCCCGAGAGGCTGCAAAGAGAGCCTCCAGGAAGTCCAGACGAGACCTCTCCTTCTCATCTTCGTTCTCCCCCACATGTTCCCCGAAGCGTTTCCACAACGGCTGAGGAACTGCGTGATCCGATAGCTTGGCCAAGCTCTGGCCACAGCGTTCGGCCACATGGGCGCTTCCCAAAGGCAGGGGGCGGCGGTGATTCGCCGTAGGCGTCTTCGGTTTCCTCCGACGGCGACATGTTAAAGTCGTGAAGCCACAATGCAAATTGGACGTATTCGCAAGGAACGTGCCGTTCCTGCACGTTCCACCTCCTCCTCCTCCACTTGCCTCCTCCTCTCCCTTGCCGTTTCCTTCTCCTCCTCCTCCCCCTCCTCCTCCTGCTCCCCCTTCCCCTCCTCCCCCCTGGTCCCCCCCCCTCCTCCTCCTCCTCCTCCTCCTCTCTCCTCCTCTCTCCTCCTCTTCTCCTCCTCCTCCTCCGCCTCCTCCTCCTCCTCCTCCTCTCCTCCTCCTCCTCCTCCTCCTCCTCCTCCTCCTCCTCCTCCTCCTCCTCCTCCTCCTCCTCCTCCAACGGCGACGTCCGACGACCGACGCCCGGCGACGGCCACGACCGCGGCGGCGTCGACGACCGACCACCGCTGCAGGGCGCCGCGCGCCCAGGTCCTCGAGGTTGCCCTTCGCCGGCGGTCTCTATGAGGAGGAGGAGGAGGAGGAGGAGGAGGAGGAGGAGGAGGAGGAGGAGGAGGAAGAGGGGGAGGAGGAGGAGGAGGAGAAGGAAGAGGAGGAGGAGGAGGAGGAGGATGAGGAGGAGGAGGAGGGAGGAGAAAGGAGGAGGAGGAGGAGGAGGACTCCTCCACCTCCCCCTGTTCCCCCTTCTGCCCTCCTCTCGCTCCTCCATCCTTCCTCCCCCTCTCCCCGATCCTCCCCGCTCGTTCCCCCCTCGATCCTCCCCTGGCGAACCCTCGAGACGGAGCCACCCCTCCGGGGCAGAGGGCCCGCGAAGGGCGACGCAGCGACGGAAGGGTGGGCGCGACGGACGGGGGCCCCGAGGCGAGCCCCAGCAAGAGGTGGTCATGAGAGGAGATCACCATCATTCCTATAGCCTCGTCCTCCTCTCCGTTATCCTCTTCTTCCTTTTCCTCCTCTCCCTCCTCCTTCTCCTCTCCAACGTCGTCGTTGCCGTCGTCGTCGTCGTCGTCGTCACACTCTTCCTCCTCTCTCTTCTTCCACGCCATCCCTCCGTCCGCCTCATCCTCCAGATTCTGGTCCTCCTTCTCCGGCCTCGTTTTGTACAACCCCTCCTCTGAATGGGTCACGAGTATTGCTCATCCTGCTGACGCGTTCCTCTTTGCTAGCCCTAGAAGTGATGGTCCTCGCGGCCTCCGTCTCCTCTTTCTCCTCGTTCCCAACAATTTCTCGCCACTTCAATTTTGCTCTTGCTGCTGCTTCCCCCCTTCCACCTCGTCCTCTTCATACTGACCTTCCCTACCTTCGCCCATGTCTCTCTGTCTTACCTCCTGCTGCTACCTCGCGATCCCCTTGCTCGTCCGCTTACAACATGCCCCCCGTCCCAACCTCCTCCCACCTTCATGATCGTCCCTCCATCATGTCCTCCTCCCGCCTCCTCCGTTTGGCCTATCCCCATTCCTCCATCTCCTCCTCCTTGCCCACCTTGTCCTCCTCTTCCTACACCTCACCAGCTGCTCCATCTCATCCCATTTCGTCGTCGTCGTAGTCCCAATTCATTCTTCCCTCCTCATTCCTCCACACCATCCTCCTTGTCTTTCTTAGGCAACCCACGGAGCGAAAGCTTGTAGCGTCGATATCATCATCATCACCACCAGCAACATCATCACCACCATCACCACCACCACCATCATGATCATGATCATGATCATGATCATCATCATCATCATCATCATCATCATCAGCATCACCAACATCATCATCATCGTCATCATAATCATCATCATCAGCATCATCATCATCAGCATTACCAGCATCATCATCAGCAGAATCATGATCAGTATCATAATCATCAGCAGCCGTATGATCATCGTCATGGCCACCACCATCACCATCATCATAACCATCAGCATCAGCATCAACATCATCATCAGCATCATCATCACCATCACCATCGTCGTCATGATCATCAGCATCATCATCATCATCATCATCATCATCAACATCGTCATACTCCTCCTCATCCTCACCATCAGCATCATGATCATCATCAGCAGCAGCATCATCATCATCGCCATCATCACCATCATCATCATCACCATCAGCATCATCATCTTAACCACCACCATCACCACCACCACAATCCTCCTCCCACTCTGGCTCAAACGAATGCACGGCCATCGCTGCCCCTGCCTCCCCACGCCCCCCACCCTCTGGCTGCGGCGTGCCGCGGGATGGCGAAGCCCAGCGACTGGAGCTCCCACGTGAAGGCGTCAAGCCAGCGCAGTCTTTGCAAGACATCGCTGGCGCACCCAGGCGCGCGCGGCGCGCTGCGGCGTCTGCTCCTGCAAACGCCGAGGATGGCGGCCACGATAGAGATTGCCTGCGGTCGGGCACCTTTGCGCAGCGTGTCGCCGCGGCGGCATGGGCGGCACGCAATACGCTGCGGCCCTGCGAGCGGATGGTGTGCCGCTCTGCTCCGCGGGGCGGAGACGGCGGAGGACGCGGAGGAGGAGGGGGAGGAGGAGGAGGGGGAGGAGGAGGAGGAGGAGGAGGAGGAGGGTGAGGAGGAGGAGGAGGAGGAGGGTCAGCAGGTCCCCGCGTGGGGCCGCCGCGTGGGGCCGAGTGGGCTCGGAGAGAGACCCGGGGGGGAACGTGGACACGACCGGGGGCAGCGGCGCGGAGGGCACGAGAGCGGCGAGGGTTCTCACCGACCTCGAGCGCTGGCCGCTGCGCGGGCGGCGGGCGCGCGCAGCGCAGTGGACCTCCCGGTCGAGGGTCCTCTGCAGCTCGTCTCGGGCGGGTGCCACTGGGGGCGCCCCAAATCGGGGGACTGGCTCCACACGGGGCCCTCACGGGCCTCTTCAAGGGCCCTTTCCCCTGCACCTCCGATTTCGCCCCCCCCCCCGGTGCCACCCGCCCGACGAGGGCCTTTTGCAGCTCGTCGGCTCCGTCGTCCTGTCCGGCTTCGGGGAAAGGGGACTTCGCCCTGCCGCCGCTGACTTTTCCCCCATCGGGCGGCGGATCCATATCTGGCCTGCTGTGGCCAGTTCCGGCTGACCGCATTTGCAAACGGCACCCACAATCTTCTCCCTCTCCTCCTCTCTTGTCCTCCTCTTCCCCAGTCTCTTTCCTGGTCATCCTCATCCTCGTCATCCAAATCCTCCTCCTCCTCGTCCTCCTCCATGATCACCCTACTATTTTCTCCGCTCCTGTCTCGACCTCCCTCCCCTCTTCTCCTCCTCCTCGTCTCCTCCTCCCGCTCCTCCTCCTCCTCCTCCTCTTCGTATATATGTCCTCGTCCTCATGCTCGTCCTCGTCCTACTTCTCCTCCGTCCCCCCCTCCTCATCCATCTCCAGTCGTCATTATCCTCCTCCTCCTCCTTCTACTCCATTCGTTTTCCTTATAATGAACTCCTCCCTGTATCACCCCGAGGCCCGTCGGAAGGGCGGGCCGGGCGTTTCGCCTGAGACCTCCGTAATATGTCTGATCCTGAGGCTTGAAAGTTGACAACCGTTTCACAAATGAAGGTCGGGTGGTTGTCAACATGTGGCTCTCGCCTTAGCGCCGCGCACGTTCGTCTGAAACGTTTGCAAGAGCTTCACGGATTCAGGGCGGGCCGTTTTCAAAATGTGGCTCTCGCCGCAGCGCTGCGCACATTCGCTTCAAACCTGTGCAAACAGTTTCACGGATTGAGGTCGGGCGGTTTTCACAATGTGGCTCTAGCTTTCACGCCGCGCGCATTCGTCTCAAATTTTATACTGAGTTTTACGCGTTGAAGTCGGCTCCTTTTCAACGTGTGGTTCTCGCCTTAGCTCGGCGCATGTTTTCTAATAGCAAATTACAAGAGCTTCACGGGTTGATGGTAATTCATTTTCAAAAGATGACTCTTGACATAGCGCTGCGAACTCTCGTCGTAAACATTTGCAAGGGTTCCACTGGCTCCCATTGTTCACGTACCAGAAATCATGTTCTGGAATGATTTCGGATTTTCAGAGCGCACCAGTTACGTTGACTCGCGGTGTTCAAGTCCCAGGAATGGTCTTCTGGTACGATTCAGGATCGCCAAGAGAAAACACTCAGGTTGATTCGCGGCGCTGAAGTCCTGAAACTCGTGTTTTTGGCACGCTTATGGTTCTTCAAGCCGTTGTCTCCCAACGGGGCACCCCCCTCAATGCAAATGAATTGTTGTGTAAGGGTCTGTGGAGCGGGAGCTTGGGGGGAGGTTGATCCCAAAATCGTTGAGAAACCTTGGGTTTGCACTGGTGCTCCTCCGTCGCCTCCTCGACCCCCCCTCCTCCTCCTTAACTCATCCTCCTCCTCACCTCCCTCCCTTCTCAATTCCCCCTTTTCTGTTCCGTTCCCGTTCTCCCTAATCCTCCATCCGTTCTCCTGTCTCCCTTCTGCTCTCTCCATCATCCCCCCTTCCTCCTCACGCCTCTGTCCTCCCGCATCCATCCTGGCCACACTCCTCCCTCATTCCCTCTGCTCCGTCCCTCCTTCCTCGTCCTGCCACTATAGAGCGTACGGACCTCAAGCGTACGACGTTCGACAGCATCTGGAGCGACGACCACGGGGACCACATCACTCACACCCAGCTGCTACGGGACCTACGGGAACAAGCCCTGACGACACCAACCACAACATGGAGTAGAGAGCAGCTCGACGACGCCATCGTGGGCATACCAGACAAGGGACGAGGTACCGACCGACTCAACCCAAGCGACGCACGACGACTACCAGCAGCAGGCAGAGACGAGATAACCCACCTGCTCAACACCATCGACCGCGACGTGACATGGCCGTGGCAAGCCCTACAAGTCATCGTCATGCTCCAACCCAAGCCAGCCACCGCCAAAGGCGCAAGCGCACTAGCCGACGGAGGCGAACGCGCCTTGGCGCTATTACCTTGGAGTTGCCGAACCTGGGAACTCATGCATCGAGACAGAGTACGACTATGGGCCAAGAAGATTGAGGAACCATGGGATGCCGCGGTCGCAGGCAACAGCTGGCTGAGAGAAGCCATGCTACGCGCCCTAGGCGACGAGGTCGCAGACACATGCAGCATTCGGGCAGCGACGACGCTACTCGACATCAAGCGCTTCTACGACTCGCTCAGCTTCTGCAAGATCGCGATGGCAGCGAACCGCCTCGGCTTTCCCAGCATGATCCTCGCACTCTCCATGCAGATGCACCTCTCGGTACGATTCCTACGCCTCAACGGTTGCTACAGCGAGCCGATATAGGCAAGCCGTTCCATATTGGCGGGGGCCCGACACTCCAACAATCTTGCACGAGCACTGGTCTACTTCGTCATGCGCCAGTAGAGCAGCAAAATTACGAAGACCCAGCCCAGGACATGGTTCGACGATATCGGAGTCCAGCTGTACGGGTCCAAGGGTACCCTGGTTCGCGACACCGTGGACTCGACCAAGACGCTGCACGAAGCACTACAACAGTAAGGACTGGAAGTAGCAGCGAAATCGCTCATCACCACCCACATGAAGGGCACACCTGGCAGACCACACCATCCATATCGACGGCAACACCGAAGGACGCGACCTCGGCATCGACAGGGGCAGCCGCACATGCACACAACGACGAACACACCACGCACGCAAAAAGAAAGCCTGGGCCAGGATGAAGTTGGTACGCGCCCGCTTCAGAGGAGCCAGACGACACCGAGTCCGAGGGGTGCTAGCCAATGGGCCATGGCATCCCTTTTGTATGGCACCAAAGCGTACGGATCATCGCCCAACGAGAGACTGCACACACTACGACACTACGCACGCGCCCGACGACGAGCTTGGCCAGGCAGATGCCTAACCACCCTCATCGCAGTGGAAGGGACGGACCCTGAATTATCCACCACCAAAGCCCAATTTACGACATGGCTTGATATGTGGACGGCTTCCCACGAGGCCCGACAGCGGATACGACGAGTTTGGCCGCAGATAACGTCCCGACTGCAGCAACAACCACAAAGACTACGATGGCAACGCAGACGCGACATTATCGCCGCACTCATCATCACGTTGAGAGACCTAGACGGGGACCCCCAGCGCGCCGACTACTGGATAGACCCCCAAGGCGATGGATGGCTACTCAGGGAGGAGGACGCGCACGGGGACCCGACCGACGTCATCGACGCGTTGACCAACCAAGTGGAGCTACAGCAATGGAGGCAAGCCAGCAAACACCACAACGGCAGCGGCCTCGAGAACGGTGCGGACGTGCAAGACCTCATCAGCCACCTCCAGCACCTCGACCGACGGGGCAATCACCAATGACACGGAGCACTCTTGGCAGCCGCATGCGCTGGGACATGGCCACGGCAGCGCATCGCCGACGCCTACGACACGCCCAACTTATGCGAATGTGAAACGCCTGACGACGACTACCACCGCATCATCTACGAACGGACCGAACCCATCACAGAACGGGCAAACGAAGGCATCGAGACGAACGCAGCCTTCTGGCTCAGAGGCATCACGCCACGACCCATGACCTGCCATCCACCATGCACAACGGAACCGTCCCACACTTGCGACGGCGACATCCAGCACGGCCATCTGATCGCAGACGATGTACCACTACACTTCTGCGGTGACGGCAGCGGAGGGTCCATGTCAGGAGACCGACAATACCGAAGGTGCGGATGGGGATGGGCTTGCATGAATGGCACAACAATTCGAGCTACTATGCGAGGACCACTACCAGGACCAAGGCAGACGAACAACCGAGCAGAGATTTGGGCACTACTCAGCGTTTTGCGGAATTCGCGGGTCCCATCACCTACTGGACAGAGTCAGAGGTATTGCTGAAGAGCTGGAGACGCAAGCGGCACAGAACCAAGAAGTACCACTTCGGCAATGGCGACATCTGGAAATTGGTCAAGGACGCCATCGACCAACAGGGAGGAGG
Source organism: Prorocentrum cordatum (assembly GCA_963575745.1). Lineage (NCBI taxonomy): Eukaryota > Dinophyceae > Prorocentrales > Prorocentraceae > Prorocentrum > Prorocentrum cordatum. The sequence continues at coordinate 283,084 of CAUYUJ010016593.1, forward strand.
CGACGACTGCATCACGATACGGCATATGCAAAACCACCTCGACTGGGAAGACGCACGACGAAGGGACATCCCAGAATGGGCATGGCACGGCAACCGCGCAGCAGACGAGCAAGCTGACGCAGCAGCAGAGGCGCATGCACTACCAGCAGCACAGCTCGGGTGCTACGAGTGGGTACGAGCAGCTGGCAACCTAGTCAGACAGCGCATCACACAAGCCACCCTAGACTGCATGAAACGACGACCACCACTGAGCTGGGAAGAACGAGCACAGCTAAGGAAAGAAGCCAAACTACGAAGATCACCAGCACCCACCCTCGACGAACGTGCGGCTCAGAGCCAGCATCAAGTTCAACCGACTCCGACAGGCTGGCGATGCAGAACCTGCGCACAGTCAGCCATACGACGACGCAACACGACAGCAAAGTGGTGGTTACTTTCGCCATGCAGTAACGCGACAGCAGCAAAGAAGCCACCCCTGACACTCAAAGGACGCTGCGCCCACCACTCCCACCAGATGGAATGGCACAAACGTGACCAAGGCTACTACTGCTACACATGCGGAAGCGTGGCACGACCCTACATATCGGAGAAGCTCGAACAACAGTGTGCACCACCACCACCCAGGTCGCGAGCAGACTACGTGGTGCGAGCGAGACGGAAGCACGCCAACGAGCAGCCGCCAATCGACACAGCCAAGATTCCAGCAACACCAAGAAGTGCGAGGACCCCTACGCCAGCTACGTGTGAGAACCCGCACGAGAAGGCCGACGACAACCAGCACTGACTATCTCACAACGACTCACGAAGAGCAGGACTCGACATCAACTGACCAGACAACCACAACCGACCCCAGCAGCACAGCCACGGCACCTACTGGAAAGACCCACGCCCCGCGAGACGGCCCCACGGTCGATCGCCTGGGCAAGTGGCCCTACGAAGCAGCCCCACGGCTACGATCATGGGCGGACGGAGTACGACGGGACCGTTCTGGAGGACGGCGACGAGACCTGAGAGGAGGCCCGCGCCCTCCGCCAGCAGGCCCGCAGGAGCGGAAAGGGACGTCGTCCGGGGGGGAAAGTCGGGAAAGTCCTTCCTCGTCCTGCATCCTTCCTCGACGTCGTCGTCGTCATCGTCCGTCTGCGTCCTCGTCCTCGACCTCGCCGTCGTCGTCCTTGTCCTCGCTGTCCTGCTTCCGCATGTTCCTCATCCTCCGCCTGCCCTGCTCGCCGAGGGGCGCAGCTGGTCCAAACCGTGCGCTGGGTCTGCTCTGCGACAGCAGGAGGAGGTCGTCCCCTCCTCCTCCTCCTCCTCCTCCTCCTCCTCCTCCTCCTCCTCCTCCTCCTCCTGCTCCTCCTTCGTCTTCTCCTCCTCCTCCCCCTGCTCCTCAACCTTCTCCTCTTCCCCCACTCGTCTTCCACTCCCCCTCTTCGAGACGACCATCGACCTTGACTTTCTCCATGTTGGACTTCGCGTCATCCATCTTGTCTTCGACCGCGCCTTTGATCTTCTCCTGAGGCGGTTCCCCTCGAACCCCTCCCAAGGCCAGGCCACCTCGCCCAAGCTGGTATCTCTGAGAGAATGCCGTCCACGTGTACTTGTCTGACCAAACCCCCAGTCACCTCCTGACCAAGGGATCCCGCCCCAGAGCGTCCCAAATCCTCTCGTCCAATACCCCCCCGTGCACCACGAGCCCCATACCCCCCCCCCGAAAAAGTACAGTGCACCCCCTCCCCATGTAGCGCATTCAATTTCCGCGGGCGCGCAAACCCTTCGACGTCTGGTACATGGGAAGGACACGTGGAAGAGGAGGATGATCGTGATCTGGAGAAAGGTGGTAACGAGAAACTAATCATCTGAACAGTCGGTTTCACATGCACAAAGATCGTCTCCACAGAGATCGTTCCCAGCGTCGCCGCCGTCCTGACGAACAGTCCAAGCATCACAATCATCAACGTCCTAGCCATCATCGCACACAACGTGATGGCCTCCCCGGTCCCAAGAGCGCACGCAGATCGCAGTCCACACCCTGGCGAAATCACGCCCTCTGTAGTCGACGATTCTCGCAAGAACCAGCAAGAATGCTCAAGGTTCGAGCGCGCTCGCCGCGTCGCGAGGCCGGGGCAACAGGACGAAAGGCGCGCGCCCGCCGTCTCGGTGGATCCCGGGAAGCCGCGTCTCGCCCTGGAGCTGGGGAGGCAGGAACGCACCGATACCGCTTTGCACTGGACTGACTACCTACCAGACCACCCCAACCCAACCCGAAGACCCGAATTTGACCCGAATTTCGGGTCGGGGGGGGTACGGATCCCGTGTGTTTTTCAACGTTCCCCGACACCCCCCCACTGGAAATGGAGGGCAAATTGAGGGCTTCGGGTTGGGTTGGGGTGGTTTGGTGGGTGGTGATGGACTGAGACAGCCCAAGGTTCGCTGTGGACTGGTTCCCCCCCCACACACACAAAAAAAACAAAGGAAACCCTTCCCAGACCCTCCCAAATCCATTCGAAAGCCTCCGGGAGCCCGTCCTGGAGTTTTCTTTTTGTTTTTGTTTTTTTCATTGTTTTCATCGGGTTTCGAGAGGGTTCAGGCTGTTTGCAACAAGGAAACCAGTCCCTGGCGAGCTCTGGATGTTCTAACACTCGGACCTCTCCCAGCGTGCGTTCTGACGCGAACTTCGACGAGAGTCCAGCCGTGATCCTCGGGCGGGAGGTAATGAGGGGTGACCCAGATGGGCGGTGAAGATGAGAGCCCCAAAGGGGCCCTTCACGGCCCCTTTGGGAGCCAGTTGGTGCCCACGAGGGGCCCCAAAGAACCCCTCTTGAGTCCTTTTCTTCACTCCCCACCTGGGTTACCCCCCATTGCCGTTAGGTTTTCTGGGGGACTTTGGACGGAGAATAAAACATACTCCAAACATATTCCGAACTTGTACAAAGTCCCCCAACATCGTTCCCAGGCTACTTTTTTACTATTCTTGAACATTCCTCCCGTAGAGAGACACGCCCGACTTGACACGGCCGCCCGCCCGAGATCTGGGGCGAGCACAGCGGTATCGGTGCAGCTCTCATCCTCCTCCGAGGTACCCAGCAGAAAGAGAAGGGGGCGCTCGGCGCCTCCAGCGCAGGGGCGAGAGCGGCGACCGAAGAGCATTCCCTGCAGGGTGTGCTCTTGGGGAAATCTACATATATAGGTCGGGCGTGTCCCCCTGCAGGCGGATGTTGGAGGCAACATGAAACAACAAATGTAAAACCTACTCAAACATAGCCCACAAAGAATCAAGACATGGTCCCCTGACGACGTTTTGTTGACAATGTTGGAATATTCCTCCTGTAGAGGGACGTGCCCGACTTGAATCTGCATGCAACGCTGCCGCTGCTCCCCGGACCTCCCCCGGGGTGCGGCGCTCTGCCCACAACTTCGAAACAGATCCAGCCGTGGCGACGAGGGCGTCGCCAACAGGAGGCCCAAGAGGAGGAGGAGGAGGAGGAAACGGAGGAGGAGGAGGAGGAGGCGGAGGAGGAGGCGAGAGCAGGGGCAGGGCAGCGGCATCTGTGTACCGCCTGGTGGTTTTCGGCCCATATGCTGGGGGCAACGATGGGGGGGGGACGGGCATAGGGGGGGTGCATCGACCTGGAATCGGCGATGTATCGCGGACAGATCGGCGATGGGCCCCTGACAGTGAATCCGCACCTTCCTAGGCGGGTTGGGGCTATCAGACCCCTCTCGGCGATCAATGGGCGATTGGGGGTCGATGCATCCCCCCCCCCCAATGCCTGCCCCCCTCTATCGTTGCCCCTGCATAACTCGGCCTCCGGCGGCCATTCGGAACGATCCACGCATACCCCCGGAAAGCTCTCGGCCGCTGGATCACCATCCCGATGCAGGCAACCGGCTGAGCACGACGAAGTCGCTCGAAAGCGCAGGAACACTTCCTCTGAGTCTGATCGGTACCTTGTTCGGCTACACGCAAAGGTGACCCTAGGCAAGAATGACCTTCGGTGTGTGGACCGAGGGGGGCGCAAGGGGGCCAAATCCAAGCGCGCAATCAGCCGCGTTCGCAGCGCGCTCAGCGATCAGAGACCCAGATGAGCCCGCACCAGAGGTCACTCCGGCGAAGGGTCACTCTTACGTTAGAGGCCTCATGGATAGGGTCCAAGTAGATTGGGTCGGAGGATCCCGCCGCATCGCCAATGCATCGGCGATGCATCATCGATGCATCAGCGATGCATCGGCGACATCGGCGATGCAACGGCGACGCCAGCGTGGAGAAAATCGGGCCCCACATCGAGCCGCATCGCTGATGCATCGGCGATGCTGCGCGATCCTCCGACCCCTTCTGCGCCGACCCCATCCAGGAGGCCTAGATACGCGTACCGCGGGCCCCGGCGGGGAGGCGGCCTCGGGAACTCGGGCGTTGCCAAAAGGGGGGGGGATCGACGACGACGACGACGACGACGACGATGTTTTCCCCTTCGTGCTACAGCGACACCCGGGCGCACCCCGGGACGCGCCGCAGTGGCGCGACTTTTGTCGCCGTCGCCGTCGCCGTCGTCGTCGTTACTGCGGCGCGTCTCGGGGTGCGCCCGGGTGTCGCTGTAGCTCGCAGGGAAAAATCGTCGTCGTCGTCGTCGTCGTCGTCGTCGTCGTCGTCGTCGTCGTCGTCGTCGTCGTCGTCGTCGTCGTCGTCGTCGTCGCAAGTGAAGGGTCGAGGTGGCTTGGCGCTGCGCATCCCTCTTCCAGGCCTCCAGCGGCGTCCAGGGGGCCTCCGCCCGCGGGAGCCTCCTGGGGGGCCCCCCCAGGGCCTCGCCGGCACCGACCCCGTTTTTTTCGGCGCCCCGCTTCGAGCGTCAGCAACCAATCCGAAGAACTCCTGGGATTTTCCAGGATTTCCTGGCAGCCGAACATGTGGCGAAGGAGCCGGTCCTTCGAGACGTCTGGGCCAGCGTTCCAGAGGCTTCCGAAAACAGGCCTGGGCCAGCTTCTGCGGCGCAGGCTGGCTGGGGCGAGAGGTGCTCAAACAACCAGGGCCGCCTCTCAGGCAAGTTGGCTGAGACCCGCCGGCCCTGCTTTTCGGGAGGAGGTCCTTTAGCCTGACGCTCGACTGTAGGCATACGGCCATGGCACAATGAAACCTGAGAGCTCTCAAGCCGTGTTTGCGCAGTTTGTTCCCCTCTGCCTGGCTCTACAGCGTGTCGGGCGACTTCTACTTTCGAGCCTCGGCGGCCACGGGAGGCGCCACGAGCATACGCGCATGCACGCCTGTAGCAGATCAGAAGACGCTCTGTGGACACGTGCGGCCCCATCAGGACCGCGATTGCGACCAGATTTCGACCAGACTTCGGCCACCCCTCAGCACCCTTTCGTCCAGATGTCGTCCAGACGTCGACCTAACCGATGAGACCTCCAACGAAGGACTACACAAGCGGTCGGGGCCTTCTGGTTCGCGTGCCGCCCCGACGTTTTTGGCCCACCACCCGTCGACGCGACACGCTATCCACGCCCTGGCCCCCAGACGTCAACGTCCCGAGCCTGTCCAAGCCTCCCGCCCTCCGAACGGAGCGACACGCCATCCGCCTACAAGGCCTAGCGCGCCGCCGAAGCCGCAGCGCAGACGGCGTCGCGGCTGGGCACGGGCGGCAGCACGGGCCGATTGCGGCGGCCGTGCGTAGCCCTGCGGAGCTGCAATCTGGCCACGACGTCGACTGCTGAACGGGCGCCCCGGCAGCGCCGGCGGGGTGGCGCCCCGCAGAGTCCGCATTGCAGGGCACGCGTGGCGTGCTCCTGGCGGCTCGGACCCGCCGCGAAGCAGCTCCGGTTGCCGCCCGCCGCGGCGACATGGTGCACCTCGCCGGCGGGGTAGACCGCTGGGCTACCCGCAGGTTGCTGGAGGAGGGGCAGCTCGCGCCAGACCTGGCAGGTGCACTGCGCGCGGCGCTCGCAGGCGGCGTCGTCGCGCAAACGGTTGCGGCCAAGTGGGGCAAACCGACGTTGTGCTCCCACTGCCAGACGGCCGACGAAGATCCTGACCACCGTTTCTGGCGGCGCCCGTGCCGGCAGGAGGCGAGGGCGACCGCCCTGCGAGGTGCTTGGATTCGCCCCGAGGACCTCTGCGCAGTCCTGCCGCCCGGCTCCGCTCGCACGGGTGTCTTTCCCGAGGGCCCTGTCCTCAGCGCGTTGGCCATGGCAGCTCGCGGGCCCATCATGCCCTCGCCGCACGCCCGCTGTTCAGCTCGACCTGCAGCAGCGCCCGCCGCGGCGGCGCGCCTGGACAGATGGCGCCTGCGAGCGGCCGACGGACCCACTCCCGGCCAGGGCGGGTTGGGGAATGCGGATTGAAGGCCCCGACGGCGCGCAGGATTGCAGCGGGCCCGTCGATGGATCCCAGACAGCGCAGAAGGCGGAGCTGACAGCCGCCATGAATGCGCTGAGCTTCGCGGCGGGCCCCGTTGAAGTGATCGCCGGTTCCCGATTCGTCAGCAATGGGGTCGCGGCGCTCCGGGCGTGGGCTTCCCCGACGGAATGGGCGCACGCTGAGCTCTGGGAGACGCTGGCCCCCCACTGCCTACACGGGATCCTCGTTGCGCGGTGGATGAAAAGGCAACTAGACGCGGCCAGCGCCCCGGCACGCGGCGTGGCCGACGACGACCGCTTTGGCAACGCGGCTGCTGACCAGCTCGCGGGCGTCGCCGCGCGCTCGCGGCTCCCGCCGCCAGCTCTGGTCACGGGGCGGGACAACCGTCTGCGCGCCGTGGGCATCGCGCAGCGGATGCTGGCTGTGGTGGAGCTGGCCGCCCTGAAGGTCATACACAGCAGCGCGGGCGTGGCCCCGCGGGCCCGCAGGCCACTGCGCCGGAGCCGCGACCGGTGGGGCGTGCTCGGTGCGCAACCAGGCGGGTCGCCGCAGGGCCCCACCCCCCGCGGCCGTTGCCGCGCTGGCGCCGCTGCGCCAAGCGTGCGGCGGCGACGGGAGGGCCCGGCGTGCCGCCCTGTTCGCCGAGCGCGCGTGGTTGCCGCGCGCTGCTGCACAAGGCCCAGGTTGGATGGCCTGTGTGCTCTGCGGGGCGTCAGCGCCGACGCGGCCGCGGCCGGCGTCGCCCTGCGCGGGCTGGGCCGCCGCGCTGCCGCCAAGGGCGGCAGCCCCAAGCCAAGCAGGTGCCGAGAGTGCGCGGCAGCGCTCGGCGCCACTTACTCTTAGCCTCCTGCAGCAGACGAAGGCTCGAGAGAACCTTCGCCCCTGTAGTTTCCATGACTCTCGTCGTCCTCATGTTACAGGCCTGTACCTTCTCATGTTTTTGCTTCCTTTTTCCAGATTCTTCACATCCACCTTCATCCTCCTGATATCCCCCCTTCTTTGTATTGTCGAAGAAGAAAGAAGAGGGAAACCAAGGAGCAACGAGGAACAGCCATGAGAGGATGATAACGTGGAGGAGGAGGAACAAGAGGGGCAAGAGGAAAGGAAGGGAGGGCGAATGGGGGAGAGCGAGGAGGCGAAGGTAGATAAGGAGAGGTGGATGGGGAGCATGGGCGAGATAAGGAGAGGTGGGGGATAAGGAGAGGTGGGGGATAAGGAGAGGTGTGGGGGGGGGGGTAGGATGAGGAGGAGAGGAAAGAAAAGGGCGAGGAGAAGACGGGGCAGGAGGAGGAGGAGGAGGAGGTGGAACAGCGCCGGGTGCCCCCTCTGGCGGGGGCTGGCGGGCGGCAGCGCAGCAGCAGCCACGCCGCCGCCGCCGCTAGGGCCACAGCGCCGTGGCAAGGCCCGCCTGGCGGTGGTGGGGGCCGCGCTTCCTCCTTCTTATTCGTCTTCTCCTCCACCTCCTCCTCTTGCTGTCTGGTTGGCATCGTCCTCCTCATGCTCTCTCTTCCCGTGCCCCCGTCCAGGGATTATGAGGCGTTGCCTCCAACATATCATATTTCTCCCATGCCTCGTTGTCATCGTCATACCATCGTCGTTGCGCTTGTCTTCGTCATCATTCATTATCCATGTCCTCTTCCTCCTCTCTTTCCCCTTTCTCATTCTCATCGTTGCCCTCTTCCTCATGTCCTCGTCTTTCTCATCGCCGCGTGCTCCTTTGATTGGCATGCCTCGCCTTGCGGTCGCTAGGACCCCCCCCCCCCCCCCCCTGCCCCAGCCAGCAAACGCCGATGCCATCATCATCTTTACTAGGATCATCAATCAGTTCTTTCACTGCGCCCCCTCCTCCTCCTCCCCCCCCCCTCCTGCTCCTCCTCCTCTCTCTACTGCCCGTCTCTCTATAATATGTGTATCTCCCCCGTTCACCCCATGTTCTTTCTCCCGTTAGGAGCTTCCCCATTATTATCCGTCAGGCAGCAGTGCAATCAGCAGTACACGCAACAGCGCGACAGTGACAGGCGCAAGCAAGCGCGCTCTTTTTCGCGCGCAGCGCGCATCTCCATACCGATCGCTAGGAGCCGCAAGTTCTCCATGGCGCTTGGGCGTGCTTGGCCAACCCATCCTCCCCATCAGGAATCCCCCCCTCCCACCCCCCCCGCCCCCCTCCCCCCCCCCCTCCCCCGCCCCCCTCCCCCCCCCTCCCTCCTCCTCCTCCTCCTCCTCCTCTTCCACCTACGCATCCTCCTCCTCCTCCTCCTCATGCTCCCCCCCCTCTTCCACCTTCTCATCCTCCTCCTCATCACTTCCATTTTCTTCCTTTCGTGCTCTTACTGCATCAAGCCCGATTTCGGGCGCAGCAGCGCCGCCCGCGCCTGCTCGGCGCCGCGCTGCCCTCGCAGCGCCGGCCGCAGCAGACGGCGCGAACCTTCCCCCTCCAAAGGGGAAAGGGAGGGAGGAGAAGGGGGGGGGGAGTGGCGAGGGGGAGGGGGAGGTGGGCGGGGGGAGGAAGGGATGGAGGAAGGCGGGCGAGGGGTCGGTCACCGCCGGGAGGCCTCACGTCGCCAGGAGCGATCGCGCCTGGCGGGGGAGGCAGGGCGGGGGGTCGGGGCGGGCTCGCGCCGTTCGCCCCTCCCGCCGCCGCGGCCATGGGGCTGCTGAAGAAGTGCGGCGAGCCGTCGGAATTCGTCGTGGATTCTTGGAAGGCATTCCTTCATCCCTCTCCTCTTTCTTGTTCCCCTCGCCCCCTCTCCTCCTCATCATTATTTTCATGTTCATTCTTCTCCGTGTCATTATCATCCTTCTCCCAGTCATCTGTCATCGCTCCTCCTCCTTCTCCGACTTTCATCATCGTCGCTCCTCCTCTTCCTACTGTCCTCCTCCTCCTCCTCGTCCTCCTCCCCCCCGCCCGCGCCCTTCCATGCCTATTGGAGCCTAGCCGTCCAGAGCTCGGCAGTCGGCTGCGTCGCGCGAGCGCCGGCTGGGGGTGTCTGGCGCGCAAGGCGGCCAACAGGCGGGGGGGGGTGGGGGTCAGTCAAAAGCGCCTCCTATAGGCGTCACATCGGGTTCCGGAAATGTCCCCCCGCCTTCTTCCCCCGCCCCCTTGCCCCCTGATTTGGACGGGGGGGCCCTCGTGGATAGCCTCTGTAGGAGGGGGTAAGGCGCCAATATTAAAATGCCATCGAGCCTTGGCCTCTTCGGCACGTTCACCGCCAAGCCGCAGCCCTTCGCGCTCAAGCGGCACGGCGCCAAGTCGAAGTCGAACCAGGCTGCAGTGCAGATGTTGCTGTCCGGCAAGGCTGGGCCCCTGGCCCCTTCTGCTGGCGCGTTCCAGGCCGTCTTGGCGCATTTCCATGAGGGGAAGGCGCGGTCGTCGGCGGGGGCTCAGGACGTTGGCAAGAGGAAGAAGGTCCGCGTCATGGGCATCTGCCTCGCTGAGGCCGCGGGGGCGTCGCAGCGCGAGTTCATTGCCGGCGCAAAGAGATTGGCGATCGCGCAGGACAGCAGGAAGCACGAGCTTCCCATGCGCTTCAAGGCGCCCTTTTCCTTCTCATATGACACTACGTCGCCCATCGCTTGAGGAGGGGGAGGAGCAGGGGAGGGGGGAGGGGGGGGGGGGGGGGAGGAGGAGAACGGGGGAGGAGGAGGACGAGGAAGAGAAAGGAGGAGGAGGAGGAAGAAGGGGAAGGAGGAGAGGGGGGATGCCATCATCTCCACTGGCTGCTGCCGGCGCTCCGACCACTGGCGCCGCGGCCCGCAACGTAAAATTGAAAACACCTGGGGTCCTCTTAGTTCTTCCTCGCCACCTCCTCAGCTCACCGCCGCCTCCCCCCCCTCCTCCGCTGCCCCTTCGCCGCCGCCGCCCACCGCCCCACCCCGCCGCCGTCTCCGCCCGAGGCGGCCAACGACGACCTCGACGTCCGCGAGGGGGTGCTCGGCCACATCCAGCTCAAGCAGGGGGCAGGTGCATATGATTTGACGAAGGCGCCGATGCGCATCATCGCCAACTTCTGCACGCCGCTTCTCGGCGCGCCGCGCAACAGGGGGCGAGGGCGAGGGTCGACCAGGCGTTGCTCAAGGCGGCGCTGCCCAAAGTCGAGCACTACGCTGCTGACGCAGCCCCGCGCGAGCAGCTCGCTGGCAACTTGCTTCGTGGCAGGCCTTACCGAGCGCCATCGGTCAAAGAGATGCGCTCGCCTCTGCCAAATCTGCGCGTCGTTTCTCGAAACGGGCACATGCTTCTCGTCGATTGACTTCGACGCCTTGGAAATCAGATGCATGTCTTAATGATGTGATGCTACGGATGGTTCTTGGTGACAGATCGCTCACACACCTCGCCCAGTATCCGAAGGTGTTTCAGACTTGGTTCTCGTCCAACGTTGCGCGCGTCCAGGAGCATTGCATCGTCAACTTGCGGATCAAAGACACGATCATGTGCGCTTGCCATTTTGACAGCTGCTCGAGGCCGACAGGCCGCGGGGTGCTCTTCTACAAGCCGTGCTTGCTCACTGCGGTGCAGATCGCGCAGGTCCGCGAAGGCAGCTCGGAGGGCGACGTTGCCGCCGACTTCCCGGACTGCGTGGGCGAGGAGAAGTTGCTGCAGCCGGGGATGCTTGCCGACGCTGGGGACGAGGCTTTGGCGCGCACGCGGATCTGCGATTCCGACGACTTAGACGAGGCGGAGCTGCCGAGCCACAACGCGTTTTTCTTGCAGCGCATCGCCATGTTCTTCGTCGAGTCTCATTGCTACGACCTCGGGTACACGAAGTTCGTGCACGATGCCTTGGTGAAGAAGCCAGTGACGATCTTTGTGCGGGGCCGTCAGAAGACCATAGGCGGCCCCGACAGCTTGACGCCTGGGATCAAGGAGCGCTGCAGAAACCGCATGGTCGCATGGTGCCGACTCGCTCAGGTTACTGCCAAGGCCGAATGGCCAGATTTCGAAGTGATGGCCGCCCTCGACGCTTCCAACTTGCAGACTGTTGGGCGGCGCGCGTTGGAGACGAAGACTGCCACCAAGGCCCACTGCGAAATGATTGCGAACACGCTTGGCCTCGACCCGCCCGCGTCGCTGAATGGCAAGTCAAGCGTGCTTCCTGTCGCTTTGCAGAGGAAGAAAGCGAGCCCTGGTCTTGCCAACGCCGAGGCGTGGAAGATGGCGATGTCACATTTTATGGCTGCGCCCAAGGACCACATGGGGCGCGAAACTTCCTCTCTGCTGCCCCTTGGGGCCGCGGAGGGATGAGGAGAGGAAACGCGGGAAAAGGACGGGCAGGGCGGGGGGGGCAGAGAGCGAGGAGGAAGGGGGCAAGAACGGAGAAGGAGGAGGAAGGAGGAGAGGGAATGGAGGAGGCATTGCAAGCCCCAGGAGACGACGCAGGACTCAGCACTTCGCGCAGCCCTTGTCCTGTATGCTGCGTGGGTCGGTTCCTCCGGCCGAGTGGAGAGATCGCTCAGGCAGTTTCAATAGGCGGTGGAGCAGCGGCGCAGTTCTTGCTCTGACGCGTCGGAGAACGACAAGATCCAAATTGCGCGCTGGGAGAAGCGCATGGACAGGCCAACGATTGCGGAGGTTGCTCAAGGAGTGTGGCAGCTATGCAAGCACGGCCCCCCCCGCACCCCAGGGCCACGGGGCCGCGTCGACAACGGGGCCCCGAAGGAGAACATCAAGCGCAAGGCCGCCGCGCTGACGAACTCCGCGAAAGCTTGGGCCGAGAGGCGTCGCCGAGGAGTCGAGGATATGATGGCCCAAGCCGGGGGGTGGCGCGCGGCCAAGCCGTCGCCAAGGTGCGGCGTGAATCGGCGCGCGGCGGCGGGTGGACTGACTCCCGCAGTCGCCAAGAGACAACCTTGAGACATAAGCGACTGGAGTACTTCGTGGAGCATCATGGATGGGGCGACTTCTGTGAACGATTTGAGCGAAGAGATGTGCCGCGTCGTGCTCCAGGAGGTGGAGCGTCGAAGGAAGGCGTCGCTAAGCCGCAGTGCGAAGTGGCGGCACAATGATGATGCGTTCGCAGGGCCGAAGCGGAGTCTCGAGGGGTTGCGCTTGTTTGTGGAGAAGGGCGTGGACGTCTGCGAGGTCGACCTCGTTCGCAGCATCAGGAAGGACAACATGGCGCGAACTGCGGACCAGTCCCAAGCTGACATCTACGTGGTTGGCATGCCTGCTGCAGCGTCTCAGCGCACAGGTTGGGCGTGCGCGATGAGGGGCGGGGTCGTGTCCACGCCGGAGTTCGCAATGTCGCGCGCCGCGCAGGGGGCTGCGATAGCTCACGAGTGCGCGGCCAAGAACCGCAGGCAGGTCTTCGCCGCCGACAGCTTCATCGGGGCCCACCAAGTCGTGTACGATGTGATTCGCACGTGATCCACCATGCACGGCAATACTTGGACGCGGCTGAAGTCGGCCAACGACGTGAGGGACAAGAACCCCACCTTGAAGCAGGCAGGGCGGGGCGCGGAGTTGCTGGCGCTGTTCTCGCTCAGAGGTAGGCGTGACCTTCCCGAGGGGCTCGGGATATAAGTGTTTCTATGATAAAAAAAATAATTCTCATCGTCCTTCTCATCCCCCCTCCTCGCCCTGCTCCTCCTCCTCCTCCTCGCGCCCCCCCCTTCCCATCCCCCCCCCCCCCCCCCCCCCCCTCGCCCTCCTCATCCGCCTGCTCCCCCGGTCCGTTATGCTGCTCAGTGGCATCCACTGTGTCGTTTACAATCCACTCGCATCCAGCCCACAATCGATCAACTGCTTCGCATCTCCGAGGGCCTCGGCACCCATGTCCCGGGGGCTGCCCAGGAGGGGGGGAATAGATGGATGGATAGATGGGTGGGAGGGTGGACTCTTCGCCCCCCCCCCCCCCCCCCCCACACGTGAAACTTTATGACGGAATTCCCTACCTGGGCTCTGCCTAGATGGGCTCTTACTCGGTTTGCTTAAAGGGCCGGGCAGTGTCAAACGCCCCGGGCGGCCCCCCCAGCATCCGCTCTGCGGTTCCCCCAGAGACGGCCCCTTAGCTTAGCGTTGCTTCTCTCATCTTAGCTTATTTCATCTTAGCTTAGCTTAGCTTAGCTTCATCTTCGCTCAGGGTTACCTTAGCTTAGCTTACATTCATCTTAACTCCGCTGAGCTTTAGCATAACAGAGCACATCATAACATAACATAGCGTAGCAAAGCACAGCGGAGCGCATCATACCATATCAAAGCCCAGATCTCATAGCTTAGCATAGCATAGCTTAGCATAGCACAGCATGACATATCATAGCTTTGCATATCATATCACATCATATCATAACATATCATGGCGTAGCTCATCATCGCATAGCATAGCATTGTACCGCGCATCATAACATGGCACAGCCTATCATAGCAGATCAGAGCATAGCAACGTATGCTGCTTTCCTAAGGGCTCCAACTTCTAGGTAGGGTCACACCGGGGTAATCTGCTCGCCCTATCCACGTTCTGTCTTCCCCCCGAGGAATTCAAGAAAGCCAAGTACGTGCTCGCGGAGAGGGAGGCGAGGGCGTGGCTGGCTGTCGTGGACCGGCAGCGGTCCATTAGCGGTTTCTGCGGCTGCTACTCATCTCTCGCTGCTTTCTTCCTCTCTTCTTCTGCCTCCACCCCCGCGGCGGCGAAGCAGAGAGAGGGGGCGCAGGGCCCCTCGGTTGTGTTTTTTGGCGAGAACGGGGGTGCAGCACGAGGCTTCGGAAGCCCAGCTCGAGGCCTTGGAGGCCCTGGGCGAAGACGACGGAGGGGTCCTTGAAGCCTGGGGGGGGGGGGGGGGGGGGGGGGGGGGGGGGGGGGGGGGAGGGGGCCCTTCTCCTCTGCCCCCCTCATCTTTCCCTTCCTTCTCCTCCTCGTCCTCTTTTCGCCCCGTCGTTCCTCCTCCTCCTTCATCTTCTTCTCCTACCCCTCCCCCTCATCCCCCAACCACTTCCCCTTCCTTTTCATCCAGGGAGGGCCCCGGGAGGGCCCGGGAGGGGGGGGGGGGAGAGGGGTGGGGGGGGAGGGAAGGGATAGGGGGGGGGGTAGGAAAGAGAGGAAGAGGCGGCGAGGAAGATGATGAGAAGGAGGAGGGATGGGGGGCTCACGATGAAACGGAGGGCCATCATCACCTCTTATTGGCTAGCCCAAAAGAGGCGAGGATGCGAGGGGGGAGGGTGCCGCCCCCCCCCCCAACGCCCTCGCCACGCCCCCCCCCTCCCCTCTCGCACGGATCGCGCAAGGCGCGGCGGGTCGCCCTCGCCGGTCGCGCAGCTTGCTCCGCGACCTCGCGGAAGTCGGGCTGCCTCGTGGGGCGCGGTGGCCAACAGCGATCGTCGCTGTTCGTTCGTCGTCGTCGGCCCCCATCCTCTCGTCATCGTCCGCCCTCATATTATCCCCCCCTCCTCACTATCTGCCTCCTTACCTCCGTCGACTGCGCTTCCTCCTCGCACCTGCCCCCCCCCCCCCCCCCCCCCATCCGGATGAGAAGCCCCCGTTTTCCATCCCGCCCCCCCGCCCGTCCCGCCTTGCCCCGCCCCATCGCCCGCCCATCCCGCCCGTCTTTGAGAGCGACGGACGGGGGGGGGGGGGCATCGGGCCAGCGCGCTGGAGGGGGGCCGTCTTGAGCGAGCCAAGATGCGTTCGTTTTTTTTTTTTTTTTGGGGGGGGGGGCTTGGTCGATTCAAGGGCGCCACTCACCCCTAAAACCCTGACTGATGGGACTTGTTCACTCAATGAAGGGGGCCCCTTCACTGAAGGGAAAGGGGGCCCCGGGGCCTTGACTGACTGACGAAGGGCGCCACGCCCTGAAGAAGATGGGGCGCCTGTCGGCCTTTGGGGGCGGGATGGGGGCCCTTCTTTTCTCTCTGTGGCCGCGGCGGGGCGCCGCTGGAAAAAACTGGCGCGCGCGGGGGCCCTATGGGGCCCTATGCGTGGTTGGGGTCCTATGCTGTCCTATGCATAGCCGTTTTGGCTCGAATTTGAGCGCGCGCGCGTCGACGCGCAATCCCCGGCGGCGCGGGTTTGCCCCACGCAGTGGGCCGCGTGTTTTTTGTTGGACATGGCGCTAGGGGAGGGAGATGAGGCGGGGGAGGAGACGGGGGGGGAGAAGGAGCAGGAGGAGGAGAAGAAGGAGAGGAAGACAGAAGAGGAGGGGGGTGGGGAAGACGGAAGGGGGTAGAAACAATTTTTGCCTAAAAAAGCCTTTGGCTCTCTCGGGCGTATAGCTCATCATGGAACAGCGGAAGAACGCCGTCGCGGCCGCGCACCTGCGCCCGAGTCGCCGGGTCGTCGTGGACATTGACAAGCACCCGCGCGAGTGGGAGCGGCCGCTGCCGTGGCTGATCGAGCAGGGCGACCAGCAGATCGAGCAAGGCGCGCTGGTCTTGCCGGACGAGCGTGGCGGTGCCATCGAGGAGGGCCCCCCCTGCCCCTCCTGCTCCTCCTCCTGCTTCTCCTCCGACTCCTCCTCCTGATCCCCCCTCTTCTTTCCCTCCTGCCCCTCCTCCGCCTTCTCTAAGAGGATGTGCTCTTCGGCCCCTCCGACTTCGACGAGGACTCCGAGGGGCGCGACGGCGGCGATCAGATGATCGCCAGAGTCCGATTTGGAGCCGAGGCCATCGGGCGCCCTGGGGAGGAGAAGAAGAATGATAAAACTGAAGATGGGCAAGATGAGGGGAGGAGGAGGGCGAGGGGGAAGAGGAAGAGGAGGGGGGGGAGTGGAGGTGGAAGGGGGGGGGGGAGGAAGGGGGGGCATTCTTCGAGGGGAAGGCACGAAGGAGGGAGAACAGGAGGACAGGGGGGGGGGGAAGGGCGGAGAGGGGGGGGGGGGGGGGGGGGGGGGGGGAGGGGGGGGAGGGGGAGAATGAAGAGTAAATAATGATAAGGCCAGCGAGAAGCGACGCGGCGCAGGGGGGTGGGAGGAGGAGGAGACGGAGAAGGACGATGAGAAAGGGGGGGCAAAGCAGAATAATATCGAAAGGATGAGTAAAGAATAGTGACATCCAAACAAAATGTCCAAACAATTAAGCCAAAGAGGTGACAGGCAACACGCCTACCAGCCGCCTGGCCCGGCGGCGGAATGGATGCGACGCGCCAGCTTCGCCGACGCAGAAGAAGCGCAAGCAGGTGCGCGCGTGCCCGTCGCGGTTTGGCGGCTCGCCTCGCGCCCGCTGCGGCGGACCCGTGGGCCTCCGAGCGGGGCCGCGGCGCGCCCGCCCCAGCCCGCGGCGAGGAGGAGAGGGGCGGGGGATGGGGGGGGAGGCGAAGAGGATAAGGAGGAGAAGGGAGAGAAGGCAGAGGCCACTCATTATCCACCGTTGCTGCGGCGCGGACGCAGCGCGGTTTTAGTCCGTGCAGGCCGCTGATGGATGCGATGCATGCTGTAATATAACAAGAGGCATCCGATGCCCGCTCGTTCGCGCAGTAAGCACGCTGCTGCGTGCTCGCTCGCCCTGCCTGCGAACGCAGCTTCTCCTCTTGCATCCTCCCCGTCTCCCTGCTGCGCCCCCTGGAATACATGTGAGAACAGCGCGTCGTCGTGGCGCTGGCCACCTCGAGCTTTTGGCGGCGGGCAGTGCAACGTTATACTTTTGTATTATGTGCGCGTGTACATGTGTGAGAATCGTCACAGGAGTACGCCCGTAGAAATAGTGGGGGCTGCGTCCTTTGTCGTCGCGCGGCGCGAGGCGCGCAAACGTCGAAATCGATCGATTGCGCGCCATCGCGACCAGAGCCGCCATCGTCGCACCATCGTCTGTTGATATTTCTCATCGCCATGGCTCGCCGCATCGCCCATCCCGTCGTCGCCGTCGTCGTCGCGCCATCGCCGCTGCGCCATCGTCGTCGCCGGGGGGGGGGGGGGCAAGGGTCAGCGAGGGGCAGGGGAGAAGGGGCGAGGGAGGGCGGACACAATGAGGAAGAGGGAGGGATAGGGAGGGCTGGAGGAAGACAGGGGAGCGACGCGTTAGAAGCGGCAAGCGGGGGCGAGGACGAGGGGGGAGGAGGGGGGCGCGATGAGGGGGGGCAGCCTTCTTCTGCTTCTTCCGGAGCGGCCCAGGACAGCCCGGGCAGTAGTTGGCGATCGTCTCCTCGGGGCGCAGGCGGTTGAACGCATCCGAAAAAATGATTTCGCAGCCCCCAGCCTGAGAGGCCCCGACACCATCGCCAGGGATAAGTTCTTGCCTGGGCCCGATTTCGCAGCCCTGGAGCTCGACGCCGCGGGGGGGGGGGGGGGGGTCACAGGGGGCTGGCGGGCGCGCGGCGACCCCCCCCCATACCCCAGCTCCTCCTCCTCATCCTCCTGCCCCTCTCCCCCTGCACTCCCCCCCCCCCCCCTTCCTTCGTCCTCCCCGTCATCGCATCCCATTCAAAAAAGACATAATCGCAACCCCCCCCCCCTTCCGGGCCCCTCCTCGGCTCCTGGGGGGGGGGGGGGGGGGGCGGGCAAAACCTGCGGGGGGGTGAAAGGGCGGGGGGGGGGCGTCGCCCTTGCCCGCTCAGTCTTTCCTAACTCCCGGCGGCCGCCCCCCCCCCCCTCCCCCCCCCCATTTTGCTATCGCTTACCGATCCGCCATCGCCCCTCGCCCCTGCTATCGCTGTTTGCCCTCTCGCTAAATCGATATCGCCCTCGCTAATCGCTATCAAATCGCCCCTCGCTAATCGCCCAAATCACAACATCATCGGCCAGAGACCATGCCGCCATCGATAGCCGATCGCATCTCCCCCGTCGCTATTCGATCGCTCGCCCCTCTATCACCACCATCACCCTATACCCCCTGATATCGCTAATCCGCTAAATCGTCAATCGCATCCGCTAAATAAATCAAATCGCATCGGCCCTCGCTAAAATCGCCACTCGCCTCGCCCCTCGCCGTCGCCATCGCGCCGGGCTCGCCATCGCCCCTCGCCGTCGCCATCGCGCCTCGCTATCGCCCCTCGCTGTCGCTATCGCCACTTCTGTTGAGGGGCGCGTCTGAATCAGGGCAGGCCCTCGACAGACAGACCCTTGCGCAAGGGTCTGTTGAGAGCTGCCTCGCTATCGTCGCTGCTGCCCATCGCTGCCGATGCCGGACCTCGCTGTCGCCATCGCGCCTCGCTATCGCTATCGCAGCTCGCCGCCGCCGCCGCCGCGCGTCGCTGGCGCCCACCCACGCTGAGAGCCGCCGTTGGATTGGGGCAGGCACTCAACAGACCCTTGCGCGAGGGTCTGTTGAGAAGAAGGCGCGCGAGGGAGAAGACGACGCAGCAGACGGGGCGCGACGATGGGCGCGGCGACGCGATGGTGGATGATGATGATAGCTGCGATGGCGAGGAGCGATAGCGATAGCGAGGGGCGATGGCGATAGCGAGGGGCGATAGCGATAACGAGGGAGGGGCGATAGCGATAGCGAGGGGCGATAGCGATAGCGATGGCGAGGGGCGATAGCGATAGCGCGAGGCGATAGCGATAGCGAGGGGGCAATGGCGATAGCGATGGGGCACATGTCACGCAGGGCTAGCGAGGGAAATGGGCGGTAGCGACGGGGTCTCTCAACGGGCCATTGCGGAGGGGTATGTTGAGAGCCCCCTGGGCGCGCGCACCTTACAAAGCCAACAGGGGCCAGACTATTGAGACAGAATCTGAAATGTCGGCTCTCTCTAAACAGACCTTTGCGCAAGGGTCCGTTGAGAGGCCGTGCGCTTTGGCCCTGCTGCCCAGGAGGGGCTCTGTGAGATAGAGACCTATAATGGCGCGCGCTCTCACCGCGGGCGCCTGCGCCCAGCGGCTTGATTCCGACATTCCCTCAACAGACCCTTGCGCAAGGGTTCGTTGAGCCAGACTCCGAATTCCGAGGTCGCTCTCAACAGGAGGGTCGTTCCAGTTCCTGGAGAGTGCGGCTGCCACTGGGGCCTCAGCGCGTCTCTTCCTTGTCCCTGTCCCTCTCCTTCCCCCCCTTCCTTCCCTTGTCTCTGCCCGTGTCTCTCTGTTTGCCTCTCTTCTCTCTTTCCGCCCTGCGCGTCACCCCCCCCCCACCCCCCAACACACCCCCCCACACACCCCCAACCCACCAACACACCCCCCCCCCCCCCCCCGGGGCCCCCCCCCCCCCGCCTTCGACCTCGCCCCCGTCTTCCTTGTCATATGTTTATCCATCCCCCCACGTGTTGGCGGTCTTAATCCTCTTCCTTTTCTTCGGCAGCTTGACTCGGATCCACCGAGCTCAGTCGATCGCGACAAGAATCGCCGCGAGCTCGCAGCACCCAGCTCACGGGATAAATTCACTCACACCTCGCGCTGCATCCACGGCGCCCAGGGGAGGGCGCGGCGCTGCTGGCAAGAAGATCGCGGCTGGCAGGGGCCGCGGCGGACTCGGTGGCAGGGGCCGCGGCGGGGCCAATGTCGCCGCTGCCCCTGATGTCATCGCGGCCCCTCTGGAGCCGGCCGAGATCCAGAGGAAGACGACGAACGCCGACTACAGTGCGAACGTCCAGGAACTCGCGAGGACGATCGCGGACCACCCGGTGTTCGCCAACATCCAATCTTTGGACCCCTTGCCCATCAACCGCGAGGTGCCGGACGGGGGCGGCATTGGCTTTCAGGTCGCCTTTGGCCAGGCCTTGTGCGACGCCGCGATGGCCGCCGCGAAGCAGTGCCAGTGCGGCGCCAACATCTTCTGGGCCGAGTGCTTGAATGTAGCTGCAAAGGGAGTCCCGTGCGGGCATCGGACGACCGAGGCCCTGGCGGAGTTCCTCTACCCGGATGGCGAGGCCCTTGGGCGCTACAAGGGGATCTTCAAGGTGGACAAGCAAAACTTCGGCACTTGCGGCTCGATCTCCCCGGGGGGGGCTGTCCACGCTGCCTACTTTGCGCGCGCCCGAGACCTCCGCGCTGGAAAGTCCGACGACGTCCTCGCCGCCTGGAAGTCAGTGTTCCTGACAGTGACCATGAAGTTCACCGCCTACGATGATGGCTTTTTTTTTTCAAGGCCAAGACGCCCAGGAACACGATCGTCCAGGAACACGGTTCATTGCCCAGGGCCGCGTTCCAGGAGGTGTGCGAGATCGCCAACCTGAAGGCGCAGTTGGAACAATCCATTAGCAAGGCGATCAGCGTTGGCGAACTCGCGGAGTTGCGCTATGCGAAGTCGAAGCGCGCCGATAGCCATGGGGGGGATTAGATTTTCTCGCGTGGGCTCCGCGCTCACTGTCTGGAGCAGGGCGTTCAGCATTCCGAGCGTCTTGCAAGCAGTTCGCCAGTTGGACGGGCCCCATTCTCACCGGTCGCTCTTCGATTCGACCACCAAGCTCCAGGCCATCATCTCCAAGGCCAAGACCGAGAAGAACGCCGAGTGCGCGTGATTAGCCCTGGCCGACGCCTTCGCCCACAAAATGATCACCCCCCCCCCCCCCCCTGCGCGAGCTGCAGGGCAATGGGGCCGGGCAGATGGGCAAGGGCGCCATCGACGAGGTGTTGTTCAAGAGGGGCATGAAGCAGTGGAGGCGCCAGGAGTGGCCCACGAGGCTGAGCCGAAATCTCTTCGGAAGTCCCCTCTCCTCCCCCTCCTCTTTCCAACTCCCTTCTCAACTAACTCCCCCCCCCCTTCCCCCCGCGGGCTGAAGGCCATCGCCGACGCCGAGAAGGACATCATCCGCGACGTGACGCGCGACTTCGCCACGATGCGCGAGAGCGCGGGCGCCTTTCCATGGGCAGCTCTCACATCGATATCACTTGGCAGGCCGAGCTCAGCAAGCCCGCCCTCGCGGCGTTGAAGCTCTTCGACTTGGCAGGCCGAGCTCAGCAAGCCCGCCCTCGCGGCGTTGAAGCTCTTCGAAGACCGCCGACGACGGCGGCGACAATGACCGCGACCCCCCCCTTTCCCCCTTCTCTCTCTCTGTTGTCGTCTTCGTATCCTCCTGGGTCACCCTCCTCATCTTCTCATTCCTCCTCCTCCTACCTCCTCCTCATCCCATATCATGCATTTCTATGCTCGTCCACCTCCTCATCCTCCTCCTCCTCCTACTCCTTCCTCTTCTCCTCATCCTCCTCTCCCCCCCTCCTTCCCCCCCCCTCCTCCTCGCGTTGCCCCCCGCGCCCCCTGCCCCATCCGCGCCCCCGCCCGCCCATGCTCCCATGATGTTTTGTTCCACGCGCCAGGGCGCCGCGTGCAGCGACGCCCCTTCCGAGAGCTTGGCGGGCGCCGCGCGGAAGCGCAAAACCCCCGACGGCGCGGTCGACCGCGGCAGTCTGAAGGGCGCGTTCCAGGTTGTGGACGACGCCGTGGAGGAAGAGATCCAGAAGTTGAGCGACGCGGAGCAGGGGGCGCAAAGACCAAGATTGTTGACGCGGCGGCCAGCGAGAAGGCCAAGGCGGACGCGGCCAAGCCCGGGGGGGAGGGCCCCATCGACAAGGCGATCGCCATCTTGAAGTCGACGGGGCTCGACGCCGAGGCGCTGGGCCGGGCCGGGGCGGACCTCTCGTCCGACGACGTGGATCGCGTCGCCAAGAAGCAAGACGAGGCGCGGCGGCTGGCCCGGACCTTCGCCACGCTCATCGCGGAGGCGAAGTCCGAGGAAGCGATGTGCCAGGCGTTGTCCGAGGCCGCGTTGGCCAGACAGCGCGGAGCTCGCGAGGCGCTGCTGGGGGGGGGGGGGGGGCGGGAGAAGCAGGAGGGGGGGATGAGGGGGGGGGCAGGCGGACGATGGGGCAAATCGTGAGACCGGGGAGAATGAGGCGGAAGGAGAAAGAGGATAAGGAGGAGAAGACGCAGAAGAAGGACGAGGAGAGGAAGATGATGAGGAGAAGAAGGAGGGGGCGGCAGTCCACATGTTCCCGACATTTGTATTTCGGATCCAGGGGGCCAGCGTTTACCTCGGATCCCAAACCTCTGAACACCAGGACCTGTCATAGAAGCTGTGACGTTTTCGCCCTGCCCCCAACGTCGCAAGGCTTGCGAGTGCATCCTGGTGCTGGGCGACGTCGTGCTCGCGGGCGAGGCGACGTCGAAACCCCGCGCCGGGAGCTCTGCGCCAAAGAACGAAGACGGAAAGGCAGATGAGAAGAAGAAGAAGATGGATGGCAGGCAGGAGAAGGATGACGACGCGGAGACGGAGAAGGGAGACGGAGAAGGAGAAGGGGGAAATGAGGAGGTGACAGAGAGTACCTCCCCCGAGATTGCCGCTGGCTGGGGGGTGCCTGTATGGGGGCGACGGCGGATCGAGCTGAGCTGGCCCGCCGCCGCTCTCCTCTTGCTCCTCTGAATCCCCCTCCTCCCCCCCTTGCTCCCCCTCTTCCTCCCCCCCCGTCCATCTCCTCCTCCTCCTGGTCATTTCCTGTCCTCCTCCTACTCCTTTCCTCCTTCCTCCTTCTCCTCGGGGGGGTGGCCCCGTGCCTCTTCTGGGTTGCAGTCGCCGTCGTCGTCTCCTGTCTGCGTCGCCCCCCCCCCCTGCCGCGGTCGGCCCCCGAGGGTCGCGCCGTTCTCGGTGGCCAGGGCGAAGAAGCTGTTCACCGCGATCCTGCGGACGCGGGAGGCCAAGCCCACGGGGGCACCTCATGACATGGCGTTCATGTGGCGCGATGGCTTCAAGAGAGGCCTTCCTCCTACCCCACGCCTCTCCTCTGTCGCCCTCGCTTTTTCTTCTTGTCTTCAGTGTCCTTCTTCGCCCTCTCTCCTTGCCCCCCCTCTTATTTGCCATCTGTTTTTCGTCATCCATCTCTCTCTCTCTCTCTCTCTCTCTCTCTCTCTCTACTCCTCTCTCTTCTCTCTCCTCTCCTTCCCTCTCCCCCCCCCCTCTCCCCCTCCCCTCTTCTCTCTCCTCTCCTCTCCCCACTCTTCCTCCCCTCCTCCCTTCCTTCACCCCCCTCCCTCTCCCTTCCCTCCTTCTCTGCTCTCCCCTCTTCTCTCTCTCCTCCTCTCTCTCTCTCTCTCTCTCTCTCCAACCCCTCTCACTCCCCACCCCTTCTCTCCTCTCTCTCTCTCTCTCTCTCTCTCCTCTCTTCTCTCTCTCTCTCTCTATCTCTCTCTCTCTCTCTCTCTCTTCTCTCTCTCTCTCCTCTCTCTCTACTCTCCCCTCCCTCACTCCTCTCACCTCTCTCTCTTATCTCTCTCTCTCTCCCCCCCCTGCTCCTCCCCCCCCCCCCCCCCCCCTCTCCCCATCGCGTCGCCCTCCCCATTGGCCCGCCCTCCTCGCGCATCATCTCCCGTTTGCGTGCCCCGCGCAGGCAGCGAGGGCCACGCTGCGAGCGCGTTCGTGGACGGGCGCGAAGCCCCACCAGATGCGCAAGGAGGCGCGCCGCCTCAACGCCATCTACTCGGAGGAGTGCTTCAGGGACCGGCTCAACTTAGTGCGCGGCAGCTTTTCGCAGTTGGAGACGGCGGGCATTTGGGCGCAGTGCCCGGTCGAGATCCCCGAGCGCAGGAGGAGCCGCTTCAACGGGCTGAGCAGGACCAACCGAGGCGACAGCGTCGGCCCGATGACGTTCCAGACGCGGGCTTCCACGTGGCGCGAGGAAGCTTCCGTGAAGCGCCAGATGTTGAGTGGCCACCGCATTGAAGTGGGCGGCCCTTGTGAGGGGGCGGGCCCTCTGCCGCGCGACGCCGCGGGCGAGGGGCCTGTGCTCTACCGTGCGATGCCGGTGCAATGCTACGCGACGCTGCTCGAGGATCTCCCAGCGCGCGCCAGCATTGACTGCAACGCGGGCGTGGGGAACGCGGCCAAGGCGCACGCGTGGGCCCGCAAGCAGCACGTCGGAATTTGCTTTACCGAGCTGCGCGCCAACAAGCTCTACGAGCAGATATCCTCGGAGATCTTCAACGGCTTCGTCGACGAGAACAACCCCCTGTACGACCCGGCCTTGGCCAAGATCGCATTGACCGCGGAGACCTTTTGCTGCCCTGAAGCCCAAGCCCAATAAGAACACCTCCGAGAACAAGAACGCCGAGGGCGAGGGCCAGCCAAGGGAGGACGAGCAGCTGGCGAAGAAACTGAGGGGGGCACGAAGAGGGCTGCCGACGGTGGAAAAGGGGGGAAAGGCCACTTCTGCTGGGTCCAAGGCTGCTCCGATGGACATGCTCGACAACCTGAAGGGCGCCGACGACCGGGGGGGCGAGGACCTCGAGGAGGAGGACTCCACGAGCGACGGCGAGGAGGAGTGAGTGGGGGGGCCAGCGACGCCAGTCAAAGCTGGCAACCACCAGGTCATGGTGGCCATGGGGACTGCTGGACATCAAGCGCAGGCAATAGCATTCATTCCATTCGCGAGCACGCGCGCGCCGCAACGAGCTGATGAGATTGGGCGGTCGTGTTCTGCTTAGGTGCGCGGCCGTCCCTCCCTCGCGCCGCCGGGCCTTGCCCCCCCCCCCCCCCCTTCCCCCCCCCTTCCCCCCTCTCGGCCATGCGCAATGCCATGCGCTGCCCGGCTAGGCTGCGGGCGCGAGAACCACTGGCCGACGTCCCTCGCGGCGAGTCAACCGCGAGCGGTGGTCAGAGGTCAGTCGATCCAGGAAACCGCGGGCAGATCCAGGAGATCCAACATATCATGTCAGATGCGGTTGACCCAGGAGCCCGCGGTCAGAGATCGCCCAGGGAAGATGGAGGGGCATAATATCAACTGCCGTCGAAACAACCGCCGCGATCATCATCATCATCATCATCCTCATCGTCATCATCATCATCGCAATCGTCATCACCGATATCATCGTCATCGTGATCGCTCTCGTCACCATCGTCACTGCTCTAAGTTGCTGCTGCACCCGGCCCCCGCTCGGCCCTGGCCCTGCTGGCCCTCCGCCGGCATGGGCGAGGCGGCCCCTGCAGCCGCGGCCCTGGCGAAGAAGGGGCGCGCCCGGAAGAAGCCAGCATGAAAGGGCCACGGATGGAACGAGGGGGGGGAGAGGCGGCCCGCTGATCCTTCTTCTCCCCCCTCCTTTCCTGGCGTTTCCCCCCGTCTTCCCCCCCCCTTTCCTCCCCTCCTTATGCGGCCCCTCCTCGTGGAGGACTTGGGGGTGGACAAGAGGGTGGAGAGGGGGGCGGGGGGGGGGGGGGGGGGCAGGGGGGGGGGCGGGGGGGCAGGGGGAGGGGGGGGAAGAGGAAGAGGAGGAGGAGAATGGAGGAGGAGGAGCAATGAGGAGGAGGAGGAGGAGGAGGAGGAATAATGCGTTCTTCATGTCCCAAGAAGGCCCCCGCGATGCCCCTCGGAACCGCTTGCGCGGGGATGGGCGCCCCGCGCTTTTCCTCGAAGGCCCTCGGGGTGAAGTGCAGGCCCGCCTTTTCAATCGAACGGGGCCGCCACTGCCGGGGCACGATCCGCCAACGCGCGCGTTGCGAACGCTAGCATGGCGACATCGCAAAAGCTTGCATGTCCGAACGCGTACATCTCTGCGTCGCTGGCCCCCCTTGCAAGCCCCAGTCTTTGCAAGGCAAGCAAGGGGGGGGGGGGGGGGCGATGAGCAGGGGGGGGCCGTATGGGGAAGTATTGCACCAAGTGCATTACCGCGCGCACGCCCAAGATATTCGCTCTGGGAAATGTTCCAGCGCTGATGGGGAATGACAAATTTCGTCCGTGTTTGATGAAGCTGGTCGCCTCTATCAAACGCACAGGCCAATCCAAAACATATTTGACAGCGCTGGATACTAGCGAGCATGGGATCCCGCACAGCCGGACGCGGGTGTATCTGATTGGTTTGCGTTCGGACCTGGTGAAGGACGATGGTCTTTCGACCCCTTCCTTGAGCCCATGGATGCGATTCCTCTCAAGACGCTGCTGGACAAAGTTCGTGGCCAGACCTTAGATATTCCGAATGGTCAGACGGCCCAGCGCAATCTCAAGGATGCATGCGCGTCAATCGTTGCCAAGGGCGCCAACCCGCGCAGATCGCTGTACGCGGTCAACCTCGGTAACTCGACGATGCGCATGATGAAGGAGAAATGTTTGACGATTCGCGCAATCCCAACCTGCGGGTCCAGACGCGCCGCCCAGGCGAATGATCAAATGGCGGAGGGAGGGGGGGCGATTTGCTTCTCAAGGTAGCAGGGCCGCGGGGGGGGGGGCGAGGGGTGGCGATCCGAAGCAACAGGCAAGGATGAACGCAAGACAGATAAGAGGGCGGATGCGATCATCAAAAGATGGGGAAATCCCCTTGGAGCCATTGGGGGCCGTCTCGGGCGGTTTCCGAGGCGCGCTTGGAGCCATCCCGGGCCGCGTTTTCGCAGGGGCTCACGCCGCGCCCTCGAGGGCTTGAATGATTCCCGCGCATCAAAAAGAATCGCGGATGCCAGTTCGCGTTTTGGATCACCTCGCTCCACAGGAAGCCCGCGGCCTCAGAATTCCCGCCGCTCCAAGGCACCCCCCCGGGCAGCTTCAAGCGCAAGGGCGTGTCCGACAGCCAGATTGGATCGATGGTTTGCCTCCTCTCCTTTCATTCAACCCCCCCCCTCCCCCCCCGCCCCTCCTCCCCCTCCTCTCCCCCCACCCCTCCTCCCCCGCCCGCCCCCCCCCCCCCCCCCCCCCTCTCATCGTCTATTTCCCATCCCTGCTCGGAAGGTTGGCAGCGGGATGTCGGCGAACGTGCGAACGTGCTCGCGCGTCTGTTCGCCGGGATCTTGCCCAAGGCTGGGGCCACTGGCCCCTCGCGCGATCCTTGGGTTTCGGCGAAGAAGAAGTGAGGCGACAGTTGCTGCCTAATTAGCTCCTCCCTGCCGTCTTCTTCTCCTTCCCCTTCTTCTCCTCCTTCCACTCATGTTCCCCCCCCCCTCTCCTTCCTTATTTCCTCCTTTTCCCCTTGCTTAGCCCCTCTATCCCGCATCCCAGCCCCCCCGCTCTTGCAGCGGCCCTCCCGTCTTCCGTGGGGGCGGCGGCGGCGGCGGCGGGCGCCCGCGCCCCCCCCCCCCCGGCGCGCCGCGGCGGTCGCCCGCCCCGCCATTTGCTCAGAGCAAACGCTGCGTCGGCGGCTTGCCGGCGTCATGCTGACGTGGTGATGATGGCAACCGGCCCCTCCCTCTCATCCTCCTTCTCCTCCTCTTCCTCCTTCTCCTCCCCCTCGTCGCCCCCGCGTCGTCGGGGCGCGCGGGGGGGTGGGGGGGGGGGGCCGCGGGCGCGGGGCGCGGGGGGGGAGATGGCGAGACGCGAGGGGCAACGCAGGGTGGGGGGGAGAAGCACGGGGAGGAGACCAAGGAGGAGGAGAAGGAGACTGAGGAGAAGGATGATGAGGAGGAGACCACTGATGGGGGGGGGGCGAAAAGGAGGATGGAGGAGGAGAATAATACGGATGATCATATGGATAATAGAGACGGCGGCAAAACAAAGGGAGGACCGAGAAGAAATGGCATAATCCAGGCGAGGGAGAAGGGCGCGGAGAAAAAGCATTGCCCCCCTGCCAGGCAAGGCTGGGCCCCGGGGCCCTCATCAATCCAGCGGGGCTGGCTGGTGCCAAAGGACCAGGCGAAGCAGAAGAAGCGGGCAGGCGAGGCAGAAGAAGGGGGGGAAGAAAACAGGGGGATAGAGGCGCGAGCGCGCCGGCGTTCTCGGGGGAGGGCGCATCGAGACATGGGCGGCAGTCCTCGGGCCGGGCCCTCCTCCTCCTCCTTCTTCTACAATTACTCAATATGAATATACTCCCCCTCTTCCCCTGATGGCGCCCGGGCGATGGCCGCGCACCCTCCGCGTACTGTTTGTTTACGCACAGGATGCCCCGGAAATCGCGGGAAACGACTCTCGCTGAGGCGCCGGCGTCATTGTTTCCCAAAATGCTGCTCTCGTTGAGGCGCCGGCCTCATTTCTGCTCCCGAATCGTTTCGAATCGGCGTCCGGGTGATGGCCGCGCACCCTCCGCGTATTTTTTTTATATAAAAAACACTGGATGCCCGGGAAATCCCGGGAAACGACTCTCGCTGAGGCGCCGGCGCCATTTTTTCCAAAAATGCTGCTCTCGTTCAGGCGCCGGCCTCATTTCTGCTCCCGAATCGTTCCGAATCGTGCTCCCGCTTCAGCGTGGGCCTCATTTTCGGATCGGTGTTTGGCATCCGTCGTTCAGGATGGCGTTCTCGCCCCAGCGCGGGCCTTTTTCTCGCGCGCCCATCCGCCCGCCACCACCGCGCCGCACCGCCACCACCACCACCACCACCACCACCACCACCACCACCACCACCCACCACCAGCACCAGCACCAGTACCAACACCACCACCACCAGCACCACCACCACCACCACCAGCACCACCACCACCACCATCACCACCACCACCACCACCACCACCACCACCACCACCACCACCACGACAACCACGCACACACGCACGCACGCGCGCACGTGCACCACCACCCACTACGCACGCGCGCGCGGAGCCACAGGTCCGCTACGACACGCGTCCGCGGATAGAGAAAATCAGCGCCATGGTAAGGGATGGGAGGGAGGGGTAGGACGTCAGATATGACGCGAGCGCACCTAGCTTGCCCCCCCCCCCCCCTCTCCCCTGCCCCCCCGCCCCTCCCGCTCCTCATCCTCGTCCTCCTCCCCCTGCTCCTCCTCCTCCATCTCCTCTCCCTCCCCCCCCCCCCGCCCCTCCTTTCCTCTCTCCCCTGGGCGAGGCCCGCCTGCCGCTGACGCCCGCAACAATTCATTGCCCCGCTGCGACCCTGCCTAGAAGTTGGAAGCCCTAGGAAAGCAGCATGAGTTGCTATGCTATGCAAGGTTATGCCATGCTGTGCTGCGCTATGCTATGATATGATATGATATGGTGCGCTATGATATGCTATGCGATGGTAAGCTATGCTATGTCAAGCTACGCTGTGCTATGCTAAGCTATGGTATGCTATGTTATGATATGATAAGCTGCGCTCTGCTATGCTATGTTATGATATGATGGATGCTGTGTTGCGCTGAGTTGCGCTATGCTATGTCATGCTATGCTATGCTGCGCTATGCTGTGCTTCTGGGCTTTGCCATGATATGCTGCGCTGCGCTGTGCTGCGCTGCGCTCTGCTATGCTATAGTGTGATCTGCTATGCTAAGGCTCAGCGGAACTAAGATGAAGATAAGCTCAGCTAACATAAACATGAGCTAAGATGAAGCTAACTGAGCTAAGCTAAAATGAAAATGGCTAAGCTAATATGAAATAAACAACGCTAAGCTAAGGGTACGTCACTGGGGCAACCGCGGAGGGGATGCCGGGGGGACCGCCCGGGGCGCGTTGCACTGCCCGGCTTTTTAAGCATGCCGAGTTAGAACCCTTCTAGGCAGAGCCGAGGTATGAAAAAAACGAGCGCGCGCCCGCTGCCCGTGGCAGCTGTTTTGGGCTCGAAGTGGCCCCCCCGTTCTGCCGTGGCGCCGCGAAGTCGCGATGGGCCGGCATCAGTCGCAGCCGTGCCGGCTGGTGGCTGCTGGCCAGCGCAACCAAGACATGTTGGTGGCGCAGGCTCCCCCGCGGCCCTTCCGGCGCGAGTCGTCCGTGCCGCCGTTCTGGGTGTCGCCGTGGGGCTGTGGGCTTCCTGGTCAAGTGCACATCGCCTGCGCGGGCCTGTTCAGCTTGGAGGGCCATCGCGAGTTCCTCTTCTGTGCCACGTGCGGTCATTACTGGCGTCTGCACGGCCACCAGGCCGCCAGGTTGTTCAAGCCGCTCGTTGGCGAGGCGACGGCGGGGCACTGCAGGGCCAACGCAAAAAAAAACTGAAGACACCCCCCTGCCCGCGCGCGTCGGCTCGAGAAGGAGGAGGAGACGGAGAGGAGGGGGAGGAGGAGGAGGAGGAGAAGGAGGGGGAGCACGACGCAGGATAAGAAGGACAAAGAAGAGGGGGCGAAGGAGGAGGAAGGGGGGGAGAAGGGAAGGGGGGAGGAGGAAGAGGAGGGCGAGGATGGGGGGGCCAGATGACGATCCGCCGACCGAGGACAATCCAGAGCCCCGACGGCGGCCCTTGGCCGGGCGCGCCGCCACCTGCGATGACGCCGCCTCGTCGCGCGCCGCTGGCGCAATCCCCGCCGCAGCTGACCGCGGCCGCCAGCTGCTTCGACGACGACGAGGAGGCCTCGTCGACGTCGTCGCCGTCGCAGGAGACGACGAATTATGGGTCGGCATATTGTTGGTCAGAGTCTGCTGCCGCAGCAGCGCCGGCCAGCGGCAGCAGCGGCAGCGGCGGCGGCAGGGCGCCGCCGCCGCCAGGGGGGGCAGCACCCTCGCCATCTTCAGCGCCCGCCGCGACGCCTCCGCCGCGCGAATGCGTCGGAGGACCTCGGCAAGCCTTGAGGGCTGCGAGGCGGCTAGGAGGGGGGGGAGAAGAGAGGATCCGGACAATGAAAAGAAGGAGGAGGAGAAGGAGAGAGAGGACTGCGCAGAAGTTGAAGAGCAGGAGAAGGATGAGCTCAGCAGCAGACCCTTTTGAATTCAACGTTGGCCAATTCATTCCGACGTTGCGTTCCACGTCCCTAGGCACTACCGCCGCGTAGCGCGCGTTGCCGCTATGTGGTTCTGCGGCGGTGGAGCTCAGCAGCCCAGTGAATGGCCAGCGCGTCGTCGGAATCGCCTTGCTTGCCCCGGCGGTGGCTCGCGGCGGCCCCCAGGCCCGCGCCTCGCGACCAACATTTCGCATCGCCATCTTCAGCATCAACATCGCTGCCGCCGCCACCGCCCCCATCGCCGCGCCCTTCATCGCCAGAGCTGGCCCCAAAAAAGAGAGAAGGAGGCGACCCCCACTTCGCGCTGTCGCTGACCCCGTTCCCCTCTTTCTGCTTCAACTCGTTGGCATTATTTCCCTGCTCTTCTCCTGCTCCACTGCGTGGCTCATCTCCTGCCCCCTGCTGCTACTCAAGCTCGACCTTTGACCTTGTCTGATTGTCACCCCCGTTGCTACCTGGCGTCGCCGTCGCCTTCTCCGACCACCCCTCCTTTTCCTCCTCGCCATTTTCCTGCTCCTCCTCCTCTCCAGCCCTCTCCTCCTCGTCGTCGTCCACCCGCCCATTCTCCATCCTCCTTCTCCTCTTGCGCCTCCTCCTCCGCCTCCTCCTCTTCCTCCTCGTCCTCTTCCTTCTCCTCCATCTCCTCCAACTTCTTCTCCCCCGCTGCTCCCTCCTGCCGCGACAAGGCCGCCTGGCGGTGGCCCCGGGGCGGAGGCGGCAGCTGGGGCCGCTGCTGGCCGCCGCCCGGGAGACCCCCGGGACGGGGCGCGGTTGGGCGCTTGCGGTTTGAGGCGGAGGAGGAGGGCGGGGGCGGAGGCGGAGGAGGGGGGGGGAAGAGGGGGAGGAGGAGGAGGAGAAGAAGAAGCAGACCTCTCTGGGAAGTCCGGGCCCCTCATCCAACTACAAAAAATTAACGCGTAGACGCCTGAGTGGCAGACTGGCTGCAGCTATTAGCCTGGCTCTGCAGGCAGGGGGCGCTCGGGCCACAGCACGCCCGAGCTGGGATAGCCAGCTACAGGGGAGCTCGGGCACCACTCCTTCGCTCGCAATACTGCTTACGAAAGATGGCATGTTCCAAAATATTTTCGCATCTCCACGCCACGACCGAGACTTCGCTCGCTTCGATCGTTCGGCGGGAACCTTCCGAGGGGCGGGCGCAAATCGCTTTGAGTCGCCCCCTGGGACCCCCGACAAACAATTATCTAGAGTCAGTGTAACCTGGGACGGTTGAGAGGACGACGAAGACGGAGGAAGAGAGGGACAGACAGCAACAACACTCACCGCCTCACTCAGAGCTCTTGCTACCCTGCTGTCACCTCTCTCGACGAGCATGCGGAATCTCTCACTGCCCGCAAAGGGAGCCAGCCTCCTCTGAAGCGCATCCTCTACTTGTCGAACTGCTCCAGCACTTTGGGCGCCCCCCGCTCCAGAGCACCTCTCGGGGCGGCCCCCGCCTTGCGTTCCCCATCCCACGTAGTTGAAGCATGCCGCCATCGCCCTCTCTAGGTCTGGGAACTGGTTGTCGACGCAGAAAGTGAGCCTCATCTTGTCGCTCTTGCCCTCCACTTTGCGCGTGGGCCTCACGCGACATTGTCGAATCAACTCCGGTAAACCCTGACGCGGCAGCGCCATAACTCTTTCCGCCCACCACTTCTCGAACGCTACTTTCGATGATTCTGGACAGGCTGGGTCTCCACCCATCGCTTTGAGCGCTGCCACAAAAACGTGTAAAAAAGGTGGTCCGGGGTCGCTTGAATCTTCCTTGGCCTCCTTCTTCCTCTGAACCTCCTCGTGGTAGGATACACCGGCGGCCTTTCCCGCCTTCGCGGCGACCTGATCTGATGCCACTAAGAACGCGATGAAGACAGCCCCGCACAGGTCTCTGATGTCGCTTGAGTTTGCGAGCGCCAGCTTTGTCAACACGTTGACCAGCGCCATCAGCGCACTGCCGCCTCCCGCCAGCACCTTCGCCTCGGCCACCACCTCCTTTTTTGTGTCTGGCGCCTGCGGACTGTCGCCGTCGGCGCTTCGTTTGAGCATCCAACTCGGTTCGACGCCCATGTCGGCGGAGTCTCTGCACTGGTGGCACTGCTGATGGCACTGCATCAAGATGGCTCACAAGATGTGCTTGCCGCCCCAAAGACTCCGCACAGACAAAGTCACGCATGGGACATGACAACTCAGCAGGGATCACCACTTACGCAATATTTCTAAAAGGTCCTGGCCGACAACACCTACGAGTAATAGACTGAACAAGATGCCTGTGACATGACATTATCTCCCTCTCTCTCTCTCTCTCTCTCTCTCTCTCTCTCTCCAAACGCTGTGTCACAAACAGGACACGCACTGCTGATCGCTAGAACATGTCGTAACTCACGATAGCCATGATGTGCAATAGTGTGCGTGTGTGGCCCTGCCCTCGTAGATACGAATGACCCACATGGCTTCCCCTCCGTATTGGGTCGCATACATATATAAGCTCCATATTTGGCAACAATAGGACAATCCATATCGCTGCCAGCCCCAGTCCTGCCCACGTAACACATAGTAGGATTACTTACTGTTAGGACCGCCCCACGCAATTCACGCATATCCATAGCAAAAACACCCCCCTGCTGTACTCATCTGCAAAGAGGACCTCTTAGAACGCCCATCCAGCTCATTCCCATAGAATCGCTCCACTTTCTACCTAATATAATAATGCCTCCAGATGTTCCCAAAACATCCCAGCCCACGGGTTCGCATCTTTCAAAAGAGTTCCACGAGTATCAAACTGCGGCTGGTTGCACACGGACCCAAAGATCGCTGCAAGACACAGGCGCTGAATATACTGATGTCGCACGAGCTCTTGCAGCCATCGCAGTCCTCGAACTCTCGCCTCCGTCTCAATCGTTGGCAAACGCCACCAAGAGAACACCTGCGCATGAGAAAGACTGCGCGGGTTCCCTGCAGCGCCCAGATCGCATGCCTGCCCACGCATGGCCCTGCGTGCGCATGACGCAACAGCCGAGGACAAGCGCATGATTCTCGTTTCGTAGGAACCCAAGCATCAATTCCAGATAACGCAGTGTTATAAACTTTCTTGATGAACGTGGCCCTCAGGAGCCTGTGCGGCACCCCAGACAGAGACCAGAAGGCACCCGTGCTGTGCCATCCCGGGCGAAATTCATCCAGTCGAAATACTAACTCATGCCCATGACGGACCGTGGCATTCATCATGGCCCCCAGACTTTTTACCGCCGGCATGAGGGCTCCAGGAAACTTAAAACGCCCTTTTCGTAGACGACGGTCTACATTCCCAATTCCCCTCCCATGAAAAGAAGCCAAGGTGCCCTGCTGACTCACGTTCTGCCTGCGACCCCTCTCCCAGCGCATCGTCTAGATCGCGATTCGAAGCCTCGCTCATAGATGCCAGCTCGGCTAGAGATGTTGAACGCCCCCCCCCCTCGCCAATTTCTTCGTCGGGTCATCGGCGTATCTTGCGAGGGATAAGTCAACAAGCCCCTGGGAAAAGGGATCTCGAAGGACCAGTGCATCATATTTGGGGCCCCACTGCGACTGCGACTCCTGCCATTGCTCAACCGCTGGTGCAGACGTGCGAACGAACGATCTTACCGCGAACGCATCTCCCATGCACCCCCCGCACCCTGGACGTAACGCAATATCCGCATCGTGCCCAGCTAGAGCTAGCGATGCCCACCTGATGCGTTGAGCGCCAAATCCTCCAAGCTCCTGCCCGAACATGCACGTCGGAGCCGCGCTCATGGCATGCCACGCGCTCGAGGAAAATGCACTTGCTAAACCATGTGCATTCGTGATATGGGACCACCCCTTGTTGGTTAGTGCATGTGGTGGTACATTCTGTATAGCGATAGCCTCTTCCCCCCTATGTCGAGGAACGAACCCATGATCTTGGCGTGAATAGACGCCCCCCCCCCCCCCACCCCACCCCACCCACGAATTCACATAGGATGCGAAACCCAAATCTTCCCAATAGGATGAAAAAGGTGAACCCACCGAGTTCGATCATCTTTACGAGGAAGGGGAACCCCACGACTTCGATGCCATCTTATAGGTGCCTGCCCACATGCTCGTATTCTAGCAGAGCCCCGATGAACGACTTCAGAAAAAAGAGGCGCGCGAATCTGACTCCGCTCCACTACGAGCCCCTGTCCCCGATAAGATGCCCCGCGGCTTGGCTGCAGCAACATCGGCCACATCTCCACTGGAGATGCCCATTCTGGAATAGCCCGCCGTTTTCCCGCCCGTCGAAGGCCGCGGCGCGCCCCTTGCAGGTCTTGTTCTGCGCGGTTAAGATGAACTGCGAGAGACTCTATATATTCTACATCATCAGTCAAGTTGTCCCGGTAAAGACCCCAATTTTCAACCCTTCGAGCTGCCATCCCTCCCGCAGGTCCTGGTCTAGACAACTGGGTGGGCAACTCCCCGCGGGGCTCGACAACCCCCCGAAGCGCTGCATAAGCTTTCTTTTTCTAGCCAAATCGGGCCCCAACTGCACGGCGCAGGGTGCGATTCGCCCCCGTCCTGCGCCACGAAGCAGGATGGAGGCACACGCGCCGAAGTCGCCACATGTCTCCAGCTTCTTCAATCAGCTCCGCCTGCATCCTGCGCCGTTTTGAACTAAAAATTTCTGACGCGCACGACTTGCCTCGCGACGTTCCTCCTTCGGCACCTCCTCCTGCTCATCCGTAAATGCCAATGAAAGCGCCGCCCTCATCGACCTCCCACGCTCAAGAAGCCCTTCTCATTCATCAGCTGGCGGGCTCCGCTGTGTACGCCGCACAGCAGGCTTAGCAAAATAGTTGCCCCCCTCCTCAATCGTCACCTGATCCAAGTAGTCGAATACAAGGTCCGCAGTGCTCAGATTCTGCCAGTTTGAAATAACCTCCGCATCCATATTTTTTCGAGGCGTTCCTCGACAGCCTGTACCAACTCACGTCGGTCCCCCCCCCCCCCCCCCCCCCCCTCGCCCCTCTCATAATCGCATCCATGTCCCACGGCGCGCGACATTGAGCCACGCGGCTAACTCCGCCAGGAGAGAAAGAACATATGGAAAACCAGCATGCACAAGTTTGTGGTCCGCCGCCCGCTTGGCTCGAAGCAATTGCAGCTCGCGGCTCAACTTTGTTAAAGTCCCAGTACTGGTAAGGACAAAGACCAACTCCCTCAGGATCGCGATGATGTCGATGAAGGTGCCCACCCCTTTCGGTCCCAAAAAAGTGAGTGAGTGACCACGATGTGCGTTGGCCATCTGAAGTTCATGCAAAGATAACAGCTGCGGGAGTCCACTGCCAGCCAGCTGTCCTTTAGTAGCAGCTGCCAAAGGTACGATACCCACATCGTTGAACATCCAGGCGCCATCCACTTGCTGAAGCCCTATCCCGTCATTCAAATCCACGCCGATGATGGGCGTAGTTCTAGCAGGTAATCTAGAGCGCTTCTCTCCCAGCCATGATACCATTTGAGTCACCGTGGTCTCGTATCTCGCAACAAAAGCCGTATCCGTAGGTCTGGGAGGAAAATGCATGCATATCGCCGTCACATCAACATATCCTGACGTTGCACGAGATGGAAGCCCCCGTCCTTGCAGGGGCGTTGGCATGGACTCACATTGAATAGTGTGCGATGGTTTGATACGTGCCCCCCATGCAATCGAGCATCCAGCAGCTGATGTTACAAGCGGTGATGTAGCCCATCCTGCATCAACCACACATCGTCCGCCGAGCACACGACGTCGTAGCCGAGCGCCCGCGGCAGCCTTTTGCTCCGTGCCAGACAAGCATAGGACATCGAAGTTCCGCGCTCTCGACAATATATCCTCCATCCTGTCCGCCGAACTCGCATCCAATGGGTTGTACTGTCCCACTGCCCACGGCAGATGCATTGCTTGCAACAGAATCAAGAACGGCCAGCAGCCAGCAATCACGTTCATGCAACGTGTTTCTTATGGACAAGAAGCTTCAGTGGGCGGGAGTGGGGCCATGCAGATGCTCCTGTGAGCAACATGGCTGGAGGAGGAGGAGGAGGATGAGGAGGAAGACAAGGTGGAAAAGGAAGAGGGGAAGAAGCAGCAAAAAGATGATGACGATAACAGGAGAAGAAGAAGACGACTAATAATAATAATAATAATAGTAAAAAATATGACAAAGAAGAAGAAGGGTGGATGGAGGAGAAGAAAGAAGAGGAAGGATGATGATGATAAGGTCTGACAGGAGGGTGGTCGACAAGGAAGGCGGGCGCGCGGGGGGCGAGGGGGGAGGAGCAAGGAGGCATAGTGGCAGAGCAGGGCAGTGAGGAGGAGGAGCGAGGATGATGATGAGGAGGACCTCCTCCCGCCCTCTCCTCCTCCTCCTCCTCCTCCCCCACCACTCCTGCTCCTCCTCCTCCTCCTCCTCCTCCTCCTCCTCTTCCTCCTCCTCCTCCTTCTCACTCCTGTGCTTCGTCCTCTTTGGGGTGGCGCACAGCGCTGCCGCGCACTCTGCGCACCTGCTTGAATCCAAGCTTGGCCCTGCTGCTTCTGCCCGTCGTTCGGGCCAGCGGGCGCGAGGCCGCCTGGCGCGAGGCGCTGCAGGCGCACCTAGTGCAGCACCCAGGGCCACCGGACTAATTCGAAGCTCGGGCGGGCTGCGTGCTTGCCGCGTCCTCCCCGCCCCCGCGGCCCCTCCCTCGCTCCCTCCCCCCCGGCCGCCTCCCTTTGCAACTGGTCTTCTTCGATGGGTAAGCGGTGTCGCCAAAGCCGCCGCCGCGACACGCCAAGCTAAGATCCCCTAGCCGCAACCATTCGGAGCTCCGCGCGGATTCATTGGGCGGGCGCCTGGGGCATCATGGCGGCGCCCCAGGCGCCCTCAGACAGTTCATGACTATGTCGTGCGTTGGTCTTCGATTATGGGAGTCATAGAAAAGGAGGAGGGGGGGGAGGAGGAGGAGGAGGAGGAGGAGGAGGAGGAGGAGGAGGAGGAGGAGGAGGAGGAGGAGGAGGAGGAGGAGGAGGAGGAGGAGGAGGAGGGAGAAGGAGGAGGAGGGAGGAGGAGGAGGAGGTGGAGGTGGAGGAGGAGGAGGAGGAGGAGGAGGAGGAGGAGGAGGAGGAGGAGAGGGAGGAGGACCCCCAACCTGTTGCACCAAAGCGCGCAGCAGATCCCGAGCCTAAGAGCTCCCAGAAAGGGCGCCGGTCCTCCGTGGCCCTCAGCTGCAGCTGCGCCGCTGCCGAGGCCGCCGCTGCAGCCGCTGGGCGCCACGCGCGCGAGATCCGAGAGGCTGCTCCCGCGCGCTGCAACCGCGCTCCATCTCGTCGGAGGCCTCGGGGGTGACGTGCCCACGTCGGGCGCGCCAGGTCCGGCGAGTCTCCCTCGGGCGCCTCCGGTCGCCAGTGGTCGGCCCAGGGCCCTCTGCGCTGGGGTGCCACAGCGCGGAGCGATGGCCCCTGCGTCGGGCCCGCAAGGCCCTCACAAGGGGGCCTCTCCTGCCAGACGCGGGAGAGCGCGATCCTGCCGCGGTGACGACTAGCGCAAGAGAGAAGGTCATTGGGGCCAGGATGCACGTCGCAGAAGACGGGCCAGGGTACCTTGGTGGGAGCCTGGATGCACATTCCGAAGGAGAGGCCAGCAATCCGTGACTTTCCCGAGAGGGCCCCCCCCGGATGTGCGGGGGCGCGGGCACGGCTTCGCGAACGGGTGCGCCTCCTGCGGGGGCATCACCAGGGTTTAAGGCGCCCGGCGCCCAAATTTGCACCTGTCCGCAAGCGGACCTAGATTAGGACCTACATTGGGAAACGTCACCAAAAACCCGTGATCAAACTTGCCGCTGGAAGAACGGCTAGAACACAGGCGTGCGAATTTTCCCGCGCGCGGGATGCGCTCTTCACTACTGTAGGCTGTGCGCTGCCACCGCACCCGGGACGCTGGCGCGGGCGCCCAGCCAAAACCTGCGCGAGGGTCACCTGCTTTCCCGCGTCATCTGGTGCGCGCCGGAGAGCCCGGAGGGCGGGACTTAGGTCGGCAGTGTCCCCCTGCAGGCAGATTGTGAACGCAAAATTAACACTAGCCAAAAGCTACTCCAGCATAGCCAAACATAATTAGTATAAAAAGCCGCCCCCATATTACTTCTTCTTGATTCTCTTTCAGATTCCTATACTCCCCAAATATGCAAACAGAGACAACAATAATTGAAACATCGTCCCAAAACTATGTTTTACTATTTCTGAATAGTCCTCCTGTAGAGGGACATGCCCGACGTAAGGCTCCACGCGCCCATCCCTCTCCTAGCCAGGTGCTGCTGCTCCCCGGCCTCCCGCCCCCCTCCCGTGCTCCCGTGGTGGCGGTGCGCGGGCGCACTGGCCTTGGCGTCGCCCGCGTTCTTCTTGGCCTCGTCCGCCATGCCCTGGATGCCCTGCCCGCGAACGGCGGGGGGGGGTGGACCAGTTGCGTGCCTCGCTGCCATGTCAACGTTTTTTGTCTAAAACAAAATCGCGGCGGTGGACAAACTCTTTTTAGGAAACCACCATTGAATGAAAACGGCCTGGGACCGAAACCGACGGACATGGACCCGCAGAAATGACGGCCGCGACGGCCTCTCGCGAAGCAAAAATGGCCAATTCGCCGACGTGTCAGGGCAGGAGGTCTACCAACCTCCGATAGTCGGCGCTTCGACATTGGGCGGAAGGAGGGGGGGAAGGGGGGAGGGTCTGGCTCCGGGCCTCTGCTTAGTGCGGCTGTCTGCACCAGTGCGCTCTGTGGGGGAAGCTCTACCTGCTCGAAACACATTCCCCAAAACAGCCAAGATCCACTCCATGGGGAGCGCGGGGGAGGGACGGTGCGAGGGCCCGCGCCGATCGGCAAAACGATACATAACCAAAACGATCACGGTGCTGGGAATTCTGGGATACCGCTCCGCGGTAGTTGTCGGCTGATGGGTGGTGGTGGTGGTGGTGGTGGTGGTGGTGGTGGTGAGGAGGAGGAGGAGGAGGAGGAGGAGGAGGAGGAGGAGGAGAAGAAGGAGGGGGAGGAGGGTGCCCCTCCATCCGTCCACCTCATCCACGCTCGCCCGCCAGCCCGCGGTGGTCTTCCTCTTCGGCTCTGGGGGGCATCTGGAGGAGGCGAGGCCTCGCCGGCGCTCGGGCGTCCCCTCCCCGTGTCTTTTTCTCGGTGTCGTGCGCTGCGTGCGCTCCAAAAGGATGGTCCAGCATGCTCCTCGAGGGTGTTCGCTGAAGATTTGTGCTCTTCTGTTCCTCGCCGAGTGGGCACGTCCGAGCGATGCCAAGGAGCGGCCAGCGCAGACTGGCGCCCGCCCGTGGCCAGGGGGCCCGCGCGAGGCGTGCTGCAGGACGGCGCTCGTCATTCGAGAGCTGAGACGAAACCAGGGACGAGGATAAAGTCGGGTGAAAATAGATCGAGAATCTCTGAGATCGGGCGACTCTGGAAAATGTCTCGGGTTGTGTTGTTCCCATCGTGCTTAAGGACCACATCCCAGAAACAAATTCGAGCACCCAGAGAAGTACCGAAACAGTGCCGAGCGAGTACCGCCTCCCAAGGCCCGACACGTGAAACACTCCCGTTTCGGTATTTATCCCGTGCTCGAAACTCTTTTTGGTGATCAAGGCTAAAACAAGCAGAAACAGCATGAGTCTCGGGCGCCGAGGACCTCTCTGAATACCTACCAGACCACCCCGACCCAACCCGAAGATCCGAAGTTCGCCCGAATTTCGGGTTGGAGGGGTGGTACGGGCACGCCCTGAGAGCGCTCTGGAGAGCGTCCGAGCTTCGGGCACGAGGCGCCCAGAAACAGCCGGCGGTATCAAAACGTCTCTCCTCCTCCTCCTCCTCCTCCTCCTCCTCCTCCTCCTCCTCCCCTTCCTCCACCTTTCCGCCGTGCCCTGACTCGGTGGCCAGCTCGGGTGGGGGAGGTGAGAGGGGGCGGGCAGGCATTCTCAAAAGGCTCGCGGAGGCCTTCTGAGAGGTGTCCTAAGCCTTCCCCGAAGGCACCGACAAACCCCTCAAAGGCCGGAGGCCTTCTGAGAAGCCACGCCGCCTTCTGAGAAGGCCTCCTCCTTCTCGCCTCCCACCTAGGCGCGCCGCCGAATATCGATCAAGATCAGTCCCCGGCCCACTCCTGCGCATTGTGGGCCCCGGAAACGGCAGAGTCCTCTTTCACCGTTTCCAAAAAATGTCCCTTGAAAATGGAAACGGTATAAAAATGGCGACCGGAAGCGGCAAAACAACGGCTCCAGGATTGGAACCGGAGCCGAACCGGTC
Source organism: Prorocentrum cordatum (assembly GCA_963575745.1). NCBI lineage: Eukaryota > Dinophyceae > Prorocentrales > Prorocentraceae > Prorocentrum > Prorocentrum cordatum. The sequence goes on from CAUYUJ010016593.1 coordinate 324,036, forward strand.
AAAAAACGGCGACGGAACCGGAAGAAAAACGGCGTCGGAATCAGCAACAAACAGCAAAACGGAACCGGTAACAAAAACGGCCCTGTCGTTTCCAGGGCCCACTAAGCTCCTGGGGGCCATCCGACGGTCTTTCACCTCGGATCGAGTTTCGAAGGCGGGGCCCAAAAGCGGCCCCGGATGCCGAAAACTATGAAAAAAAAACGCCTCGGACATCGAGCCTCGGAGCTCCCTGTGGGGCCACGACACGTGTGAGGGGCGTGCCAAGGTGAGAGGGGGTGACAAAGGGAGGGAGAAGGGGATTCCGCGAGATCCCCCTCTGCCGCAGGCAGTCTCTTCCTTTCCGACGCGGCTCCCCGCCGCGTGGCGCGCGCCGCGCACGGGGCCGACCGCTCTGGGGGGCCGCGCCCCTGAGCGCCGCCCCCTTCTCCACGCGCGTCTTGCAGAGGCGCGTGGAGCAAGGCGGCCGAGCGCGTCCTCTGTGGTGTCCGCGCTCCACCCCCGAGATGCACCCTCGGGGCGGCCGCCCCGAGCACCCCGCGCGGCATGCCGTGCAAGGACGGTGGCAGTACTTGGCCCCTCCAGTCCAGCGCGGCCGTCGGCGTCGCGGTGGTGCTGGGCGGCGTGGTGCTGCTGGTCCTCTTTGTCGTGCTGGTCTCGGTGGTGCTCGGTGGCGTGATGCTGCTGGGCGTGTTGCTGCTGGTCGCCGTCGTGCTGTTCTTCGATCGGTCGGCTGGCAGCGTAGAGGAGCCTGCGGACCCATTGCCTGCGGTGTTCCTCGTCGATGCTCGTTACAGTCGCTTCGGCTGTCGAGGGTCGTTGAGGTTGTTGCACGCAGGCTTGCTGCTCGTCGCATTAGAGTGGTGGCTGCTCGTTCTGCTTGTCCTGGTGGTGGTCGGGCTGCTGTGGAGCGGTCGGGGAGCGCGGGCGAGGGCCTTCAAATGCATCTCCTCGCTGACGTCCCCTGACCGCCCCTTCTGGTGGACGTGTGGAGTACTCGTCCTCCCCCTCCACACCGTTGCAGTAAACGGCTTGCGTCCTTGGTGGTGGAGTATATGGGGGTTCGTTGGTCTGCGTCACTGGTGGTTCGTGGCTGCCGTCGCTGGGCGTTGTGCTGGTTTGGTCGCTGTCAGGTGCTGGGTCGCGTCGTTCTTGGCTGGTGGCGGTGCTGGTGTCGTCGTGCCCGTCCTGGTCGTTGTCGGCGAGCTCTGTCCATTTCAGGAGCTTGTAGTGTAAGCTGCGGTATCCAGTGCGGCGTGTGCATTCCGTGCGCATCTTCTCCGAAACATACTCGGTGGTGGAGGCACCGCAGTGGCGGCATACCCAGCGGGATTCTGCTCGGATGAACATCAGCTCGTGGCTTTCGTGAGCAGTGCGTCCGTGCTGGGTGATGGCTCGTCCTTGTCGCGGTGGTGGTCCTGTGCATTGCTGCTGGAACCAGTATCAAATTGCTGCAAAGCTGGTGTCTCGTCCTACGCGCTGAGTGCAGCAAGTGCACACCCAACCCTTTCCCCGTCGAGGCCTGGCCAGGTTGTGGGTGGTAGGTGGGCGCCTGCCAACTGGGTGTGGTGGTCCGTCGGCGAAATAATCCCGTCTTCGTCTGAGTTGCTTGCGGAGGAGGAGAGGAGATGAGCGGGGATGCGGGGACTCTCTCTTCAAAATGCGGAGCCAAACCACAAGCTGAATGGGACAAAACACGACGGCTACCCGTCTCTGCCCGCCTCGAGTCTGACGCACGGCCCGAAGATCCTCCGCACGGACACGGTAGCGATTTGCTGCACGCGTCGTGCTACTTACGCATCGCCCCATATGGGGCCACGAACCGCGTGAGGGGTACTCTAAAATGGAGCGGGGCCGCCATGCGAACCCTGCCACTGGGGCCTTCGGTGGAGCTCCCTATGGGGGCACGAACAGTGTGAGGGGTACACCAAAACGCGGGGCCGCCATGCGAACCCTGCCACTGGCGCCTTCGGTAGAGTTCCCTATGGGGCCACGAAACGTTGTACTGGGTGGGTGAAAGGCAAGGAGGAAGGAGGAGGGGGGAGGAGGGAGGAGGGGGCGGAGGAAAGAAAAAGGAGGAGCAGAACGCGGGGACCGTCTCTTCAAAACGAGGACCCAACATCACAGGATGATTAGGAAAAACTGATGACGTTGATGCCTCGGGACTGGGACGTGCTTCGCGCATCGTGCTGAAGCGCGGTGGGCCAGAACCCGCGGTACGACACGCTGAGCAGATGTTTCTGACCGTCGGATGTCCGACATGGCGCGGGAACAACAAACTTATCTCCACTCCTCCCTCCTCTCTCGCCGCCATCTCTCGTCGTCGTCCTCCCTCAAAACGGCACGGAGTCAGCACGAAGTCGGAAGAGATACGTAGGCATCGGACTGCCGGCATCAAATCGGTTCGAGTCGGGAACATCAGGCATCGAATTGGATCAGTCTGGTGTCTGGTAGAGTCGATCAGCGCAGTGTGGCTCTCCTCGTTCCTCTTCCTCCGCCGCCTCCTCATCCTCCTCGTCCTCCTGGTAAAAGCACGTCCCGGGACCCCTCCCAGGACCCACTCTGGCAAGTTGCCTACCCCGCATCAGCCATCGTGCTTTGCGGACGCTGGGGCGCCTTAGATCGCTCCTCTGCTGTCTGGTAAGGTCTATGGAACCGAATCACACCAGTCCTCTGGGCGTAGGTGGTCCAGGGAGTTTCTCTTCTAACCCCCTTGTTCCCCTTCGGGAGGAGTTTACCCCTCCCCCAAACCCCCCCTTGACCTGAACGAGGGGGTTCGCGAGCGGTCAGAACTCCCAAGATGGCCCAAGACGGCTCCAAGAGGGGCTCAGGGAGCCCAAGATGAACTCCAAGATGGTTTAAGAGAACGCAAGATGCCTCAATATGGCTTCCAAGATGCTCCAAGAAACTCCAAGACCGCCCCAAGAGGCCTCCGACACCTCCAAGGAGGCCTCCAAGAAACCAAAACCCTTCAAACACCAGAGCAAAACCAATGATGTTTGCCTTCTCGCCTGTTCGCTTCCGATGGCCATCCAAGGCCTCAAGATGGCTCCAAGATGGCCCAAGAGGGCCCCAAGAGGGGCCCCAAATAGCCCCAAGACGGCCCCGAGAGAGCCCAAGAGCGTTCCGAGAGCGCCCCAAGAGTGGTCCAGGAAGCTATTTTAGGGGCTCCCGAGGGGGGGGGGGCGTAATTAGGGACCCCCCTTCTTTGATCGACTTCCTCCAGGATGGCCCCGAGAGCGCCCCTGAAGCCTCCCAAGAGCGCCCCAAGAGGGCCCCAAGAGGCGCCCAGACGGCCCCAAGAGGCGCCCAAGAGGCCTCCAAGAGGCTCACAACAGACCACCAAGAAGCCGCAAGAGGATTTCCGAAAGGCATTTAAGAAGCTTGTGGCTATTCGGTTCGCCATCCTCCTCTTCTTCATCCACCTCTTCCTCCTCCCCCCTCCTCCACCTACCACTCCTCCTCCTTCTCCTCCTTCTCCTTATCCTCCTTCTCCTCCTTCTCCCTATCATCAATCTCGTCCTCCTCGCCCTCGCCCTACTCAGTTTCCTCCTCCTCATTCTCCTCATTTTCCTCCTCCTCCTCCGACGACGACGAGTCCTCCTCCATCCTCCCCCTCTCGGGGTATACGACAGTTTTCCCCGCCCTTTGTTATTCTGCATGCTCCCCCGCTTCCCTGATCATCTCAACTCCCCTAGGCATCGTTTCTGGATGGACTGGTGGAGATATTTTGTTGGTCGGCGGCTCCGAGGCAACGGTCAGGGAGCGGAAGGCGTCGCCTGGGCCAGCAGGCGAGGCGAATTAGCTACAACAGGCAGCGCACCTGCAATACTAAGACGCAAAGAATGCAAGGTGTGCACGTGCACTGAACAAAATGTTCCGCATTTGGGCGAACGCACCTAGGCGCCAGCCACACCGAAGTGAAGCAGACCGCAGCGCAGTGCAACGGAGAAGTCGCCCTGTCGGTGCCAAGCTCCGAGCAGCTCACCTAGCCGAAAACGGGCAGGTAGAACCGAAGCGACACGCTGAAGGCTGAACCACTCAGCGCGAAATCCGCATCACCGCCGCGCGCGGGGTCGGCTTAGGACAGGGGCGGAGGACAGGCAGGGACCTACAGAGCACTCACTCCACGATCCACACCGCTGCCCGGGGGGGGGCCGGTGTGTCAGCCATCGTTTCCGAAACCAGTCACAGGCCAGGAAGCAGCGATGAAAGAGGACACGCAGGCCCAAGCGCCAGCACTGCCGCCTAGCGGGTAACTGCCGAAGGTCGCCGAGGTACGCTGCAGCCGCGGCCAGCTCGTAGGCGCTGGGGCGCAGTCAGGGCTGAATCTGACCACAGAGAGAGCCGGGGGACGGCAAGTACCAACAGAGCACTCACTCCACAGACCGCACCGCTGCCCGGGGGGGGGGCCGGCGCGTCGTTCATCGCATCCGACACCAGTGACTGGCCGGGGCAGCAACGATGAGAGAGGACACGCTGGCCCAAGGGCCGGTATACTGCAACCTCGCAGGCACCGGTCACGATGGTCGCCGAGATTCGCAGCTGCCGCGACCACCTCATGGAGCGCTGGAACGCAGCTAGGGCTGAATCTGACCACGCGGTGGAGAGGGGGGGTGCAGCCAACAGCCGCAATGCACACATGGGTCGGTTGGAGGGGGGGGGGCAGCCAACAGCCTGAAACATGTCATGGAAGCAGCTCGCACAGAGCCGAGGACGAGGGGGGGGTAGCGTGGGCTGCACACAGACCGCCGCCAATAGAGTGGTGCGCAGGGGGGGGCTACTCCAGTCAACCGCCCCCGGCCAACCAAAGTGGCTGCCGAGAGAGACAGCAAAGGGCGTGGAGCTCGGGGACGCGTCTGCGGCCGCCCCCAGTCCACAACAGAGCAGTCAGCCGTCGTAGAGGGCAGCCGTTGGCCTCGGGCCGATGAGGCCTGCGGGCTCACCCCCACCAGCCGCAGGGGGGGGTGAGGTGGCCAGGCAAGGTCCACTTATCCAGCGTGGGCTGTCTGGCTACGCAGCGCCTTGGGCGAAATGTTGGGCCACCCCCGCCCCGGCGGGAGCTGCCCAGGGCATTGCGGCCAAGGCCGGGCGCTGCAGAGTGAAACTGACCCCGGCGGGGAGAGAGCGGCGAGCGCCTGGGGGGGTGACGCCGTCGCCGAGCTGGTGGGGCAGGGGGCGCCCCGTCGGGCGGGCCCGTCCCTGCGTGCCCTCGGCACACTAGTCAAGTCAGTCCCACCATCGTGCGCGCCTGCCGGTGTATGGGTCGTCTCCCCTGGGGGAGTAACGTTTGCCTTTCGCTTTCCAATCAGTATCTGTCCACGGTGCGCCCTGGTGGCTCCAGGAAACCCACTCCTACCATCCGTGCCGCGGGTTGGCGGAGCCGGATGCACCAGTCCATTGCTCCTGCGAGGTCGCCTCTGTCGCCCTCTTGCCCTCCTTGGTCCATGGGGCGGGGCCGCTGCTGCTGTCGGTCCCGCGCTGCGTGTGGGGTCTGGGCTCACGTTGCAGGAGCCTGGTATGTCTGTCCTTGACCGTTGGCCAATCGACGTTGAGCCCTAGGTCTCTGTCCATCTTGCATGCGTCATACCCTGCGCTACCCCATGCCTGAAGGAATTCGCTGCACAGCTGCGCGGTGTTCAGCTTGGGGTTATTCTTTTCAGTCCCGATGGTTCCCTGCCTCACGGTAGCCCTCCTCGCCCATGCGACCCAGACCCCATTGAACGCTCCTCCTAGCGTCTTTTGCAGGCGTGGTATATTCTCCTGCATCGGTTCGTCCTTCGTAACATCAGCTTCCTCGACCGGGCACATGTACATGGGGATGCCCCCCATGGGGTCGCTCGGATTGCCTCGGGGTGGCTGCGTGTCTCGTGCGTCTCCAGGGTGCCTGGAGTATGTGTGGCCGGGCTGGGTCGCCTCTTGGGGACTTGGCGGCGCGGCGATCCCCATCCCTGGTGTCCTCCCACACAGGTCGCTGGCGGCCCTTGTCGCCGGTCGCGCGCCTGAGGGACCGGTCGTCTCTGGCGTCGTTGATGGTCCCAGCTGGGTTGTCTCCTCCTCGCGGGTCATCCGGCATGCTCCCGGCACCGCGGGCAGCGCCCCTGGAAGCGGCCTGTTCGTAAGGGGACCAGGCCTCTGAGGTGACCCTGTCGGGTGGTGCCGACCAGATCCTCAGGGGGTCGGGGATTTCTTCTTCTCGGTCGCCAGCAGTGGGGGTTGGACTGGACTCCGAGCTTGATTCCTTGAGGGTGTCAGACTCACTTTTCTTGTCTGCCTCCCCACCCCAGTCGACCCCATCTACTTCGCCCTCGTTCTTGCACGGTTGCCCAGTAGGAGTGTTCCCCTCTGCCTGAGGGGCGTGCCCCCCTTCCGCCCCAGCGGCATGGGGGGGCGCTCTGGTAGCGCGGGAAGGGGGGTCATCCTGCGCGCCTCCGCGGTTGTCCACTGAAGGGGGGGCCTCGGCCCCGACGGCCCTGTTGAGCCAGGTGGCTGCCGGTGACTCAGCCCCAGCTGGGGCGCCTGTGGCTGTCTCGCGCGGGTCGCGGGTGGAAAGGAGGGTGATGGCCCCCCGGGCGAGTGCAGCGGGGTCAATCCCCTTAAGGAACGCCAGCAGAGTGCCGATCCGCTGTCGGAAGGGGCACTGACCTCTCTGCTCAGCAAGGCCAGCAGCGTAGCGGTCCCATTCCCCCCGGCATTTCTCACTCCTGCCCGTTGGGTGGGATGCCACCCTGGCCGCTGCAGCCCGCTGCCCGTCCCATGGGATGCCTGGGGGGTGGCGGCTCGCTGGGATCGAGTCCCCGTAGATTATTCCCGGGAAGGGGAGCAGGCGCGCTGTGGGCAACAACGTCATCGGCATTGTCGCCTGGGATGCCCTCGCCGTTCAGCCGTGCGAAATCGGCCCAGCCAAGGTAGACCGAGTGACTCCACTCCAATGGGTGCTTCACCAGAGCGTGGGCGGGGCCGTCGGGCTCCACCCCGGCGAGCCTGAAGGTGGATAGGGTTGGCAGGACGGGACACGCTGGTGGGTCCGAGTTGGGAAACGCGGAGTTGCTGTCACGACGGGCCCAAATTGTCTCGCCGGCTTGTCCAGCCGGACTGCTGAGCTCCACGTCGTTGGAGGTGGACTCGCCCATCGGGGCCAATGGCCTTGAATAGGCGTCCTTCGCCGCTGCATTGACGCCTGATGGGGAGAGGTGGGCGCTGATGTCGTAGCTCTCCTCCTGCATTTCTGCCGTTGCCGCGCGCTTAGCCGGGGCGGGGGGGCGCGCCTCGGAGGAGTGCAGGTCCAAAATATGGTCGAGGGCGCCGGGTGCCACAGTCCATATGTGGATGAGACATCTCCTGCAGTCCCAACCGGCATTCCATTGCTGCTGTGTCCAGAGCGTGGGCATAAAGTCCCATGGCGGGGGCCCTGTCTGCCCGTTGCGCGGTGCCCCGGGTTCAGGGCGCCACGTGACGCAGCCGAGCGCGGGGCTGCCTGCCGCCCGCGCGAGCAGTGGCGACCCCTGGGGGCAGGTGTCGCACATGGCGGTGTAGGTGCTCGTGCGGTGCGAGTCTGGCCCGAGCCTGCCGTCCGACAGCTTGTGAGCTGGGAGGGCGGTGCCGACCTTCTGAGGCTGATAGGCGGGCGCAGTGCGCATGACGAGGTCACCCAGGCAGGCGGGGGGCAGCGCGGTGGTCGGCTGCCCATGCCCGATTGGTAGCCGATCCAAGGAGGGGAGGGCACGGGCTCTCCTTCGAAAGCGAGCCTCGTCCAGTCTGCGCTTGTGCTCCTGGAAGCGCTGCCGTAGCGACTTCTTGGCGCAGAGGTCTTTGTTTCCGGCCAGGGGGACCTCGATGCCGTTCTTCTCCAGCGACTTGATCCAGCACTGCTCGCATAGCCACCTGCAGCTTTTCGTCGAGGCGCTTATTGGACATGGCAACTCCTCCGCCGATGCATTGCACGTCTGCCATTGTCTGGGCAGCCAAGCCCGGCCCCAGTCCCAGCTAGCTCCTCGTGCAGTGTGCAAATGGAGCAGCCCCCCTTGCCCAGGGACTTGGTGTCAGCAAGTTTGACGATTGCTTCCAGCACCCGCATGGGGGCTTCCAGGGTAAACTTGTGGTCCAGCATCCCTGACCACGTTTTGGGACAACCATGGTTGGACGCAACCGTGTGGTGGTGAGCGAAGGTGGCGAGTGTGCTGATGTGCCTGATGGCGCCCTCCATTCTCCCGTGGAGGGATGCGACGGCACTCCCGTCGAGGGGAGGCCTATGGCTGCTTCGTACGTGGCCTGCCATGGCTGCTTCGATGCAGCTCGGAACGGCCAAAGCGTTGCTCGTCGCAGCTGGAGCATCATCCCGGAGGGCTGGCCTGGGCGGAGCAGTGCTGCATCCCTCCCCGACTTCGTATCTCGGCTTTGCACGTCCTCGGTGCATCGCCTCGGGGTGGCAGCCCTCGGGGGTGCACCGGCAGGTGCGCTTGGGGCGATGGCTGATGCCCCTGACGAAAGGTTGGTGGCGGGGTGTGCCCAGTGCCGCCCACGTCACAAGGTTGCTCGCGTCGATGCCCAGCTCGACGTCCGTGCAATGACTCCCCATCGAGCACCAATGGACCATTGGTGGGGGTGTAGTCCGGACACTGTGTGTAGGATGACCCCCATAGCAGGGTCCTCGACAAGCTTCTGCAGACTGCCTGCAATGGCTTCACCCAGCTTTTCCCATGAGAACTCTGGGTCGAGCGGCGCCGCACACCGTTCTGCGAAGTTCTTCTCCATAGAGGCCCGGGCTTTCACGATGGCGTTGTCGAGTCCCTTGATGACGTCATCTCCGGCGCGGGAGGGGGACTCTGGAATCCATGTGGTAAGGTCCTTGATGGGGTCGAAATCCGCATCGACTGCCAACGTCCATATCCTGCCCATGTGCTCCGGGTGCATGAAGCGGACCCAGAGCTTGGCGAATCGACCAAACTCCGACAGCTCTCGTAGACGTGACCCTGGCGGTGCCGATCATCCTCCCGTCTCCGATGATGACCACGTTGCGGGTGGCGCGGGTGATCGCCACGTTAGCCCTGTTGGCGATATCCACAACCCCCCAGTCGTGCCACCTGTTGGACCTGGTGGTCAGATAGATAATCAAGTCGGTTTCGCCACCTTGACTGGGGTCGATGGTGGAAATGGTGAGCTTCCCGCTTGCCAGGTGTTCTTCGGCGAGGTGTCGCAGCCCAGGTAAGGCCAGGGAGATGCCTGTGAGTTCGGTGATGCGCTGCACGAAGACACTCGAGTGGTCGCCGGTGCTGGAGGGGCGGTCAAGATGGGAGGTTGAGGGCCCGCTGCCTGGGGCTGCCCCGTCCTTCCCTTTCCCTTTGCCCTTGGTTTTGGCCTGCTTGAGGATGCCACTGATGCTGTTCACGCTCTGAGGCCACCCCTTTTCGAGGACGGCGCAGTGCAACTGGTATCCGACGACCACCCGCACCGAGGTGCCATTCTGCATGGCGGGCAGGAGGGCGCGCACGATGTCCACTGTCTGCGCTGCCTCTGGCAGGTTGGCGCATCCCGCGTGGAGCCGCGGGGTGACTTCCATGGGGGGGTTGTCCACCAGGAGGAAGCGATGCCGCTCCTCCTTGCGCTTGTTCACAGGCATCAGACCGCGAAGCATCTTCTCCATGTCGTCCTTGGTGGTGGACGCCGCCGTAGCTAGATCACCAGCTCTGGTGTCGTCCCAGGGGCGAACGTCCTGCCATGGGAGCCCCTCGACCAGGGGTCTCTGAGTCAGGGGGTCGGTGAGGCCAGTGCGCATCGTATTATTGTAGAAGACAAAGTTCGGCCATGCCAGTAGCAGGGAACGCATGCGGTAGCAAAGGCTGAGCTGCACCACCGCAGACTGGTCACCCCCCAGGGCGTGGTGGAGACGGTCGAAGATGGAGAGGCATAACCCCTGGACTGCTGCCTTCCTAGAGATGACTGCGGGGGGGGAGCTGCTTGGAGTCGCCGACCAGCACCGGGTGTCCGCCTGAGCGGATGACGCTGTCGAGGGACATGGCGGCCATGAGCTCATGGGCTTGCCTGGCCTCGTCTATGATGGGTAAGGCTACTGGGGCAGCTATCCTGAACGCTCCCGCAGATTCATGCGTGGCGACGATTGGCCTGGCGCCCTTGAGTAGCTGGGCCCGAAAGGCAGGAAAGTCCTTGGAGGGTCCGCCCACATACGGGAACCTGCCGTAGGCTCTGCAATAGTGTCCTCCAGGGGTGAGCGCAGCGAGCGTCTTGGCCACCTTGAAATCTCTGGCCAGGCGGACTCATCTGGTTGGGCACCCTGTCCGGGAGGCCAGTTTGTAGGCCTGCTGTGCGCTGATGAGACCGAGCGCTGGCTGATCGGCGGCTGTGTTGGAGCCTGCCGTCAGGGCAACTGTCTGCCTGTCCGGAAGTGCGTTGGCCCAAGTGTCCATGGCGGCGACGGAGAAGATCGTCTTGCCTGTGCCGGGGGGGCCGTGAGCGATTGTTACGTGGTGCAAGGTGGGTGCGGTGAGGGCCTTCGTGGCGTCGCGGTTGAGGCCGTGACGCCCGGCACCTTCCTCGAGGGCCGTGAGCGGTGGTAGCTCCCTGTCACGCTGGAAGACTTGTCCGACAGCTGTATTCACTTCTGGATCCGAGAAGGGGATGGCAGCCAGGGGCCTCGCGCGGGTGTTGGGTGTCGCTGTGCTGCTGTCCGCTGCTGTCTGGGCCGAGCCGGGGAAGCGCTCCTCAAGGGTGGACCTGGCGCGCGCAGGTAGAGCTTGTCCGCAGCGTGAGGTGCCACTCACGCCGTTGGCCAACGCCTTCTCCTTCTTGACAGCCGTGCGAATGCTGAGGAGGTAGGTGATGACGTCCAGGGGGTCCCCACCAGGTCGCTAGGGGCCTGCTGCAGTTTGTAGATATATGTAAATGCGGTGGTGATCCGACGAAACTGGAGCAGGGAGGGGTTCCTGTCCATTCTGTACCACGCTTCTCCCAAGTTGGGTGGTCTCGGGATCCTGCCGCCAGCGTGGAACTCCCCAAACTTCTCCACGTCATATACCACAATGCACTCTTTGCTGGGGAACCTGGTACCCTGCCTGAGCCCCAGCGCCTGGCAGTCGCATGGGGGGACTGTGCCTCCGAGGTCAGGTGGCCAGTGGAGCTTGACAGTTGCCACTTGGTCCGCTGCTGGGCTGGTGATGCTGGGGAGCAGCACGCGGGCGTCCTGTCCGGCGCCCTGCCCTCTGAGGAGGACCTTGAACCCTTGGGGCCAATGCAGGTGTAACAGAATTTCCCCGGCCTGGGTGGGAAGCGCGTTCCTCAGCTTAACTGGATCGAGGAGGTCGCATGAGCACTGCTCATCACTGGGGGTCACTGATACGCCTAGCGCGCAGCTCTTCCTTCTTTCCAAGTCCGTTCTGGCCTTGGTAGAGCTGTCCCAGACGGTCTCGGTGGCTGCCATGCAGTCGGTCCAAGACAGCCTCTCAAGGTTACGCCCCCTCTGCCGCAGGTCCTGCCCCCAGTGCCTCGGGAGGTCAACGCCCTCTGCGACTGAACCGATGGGGGTGTGAAGGCGGAACTGAGCGGCTGCGCTGTTGGTGGGTACCGAGTAGAACTGCGTGATGGCGTCAGCCGCGGCGATCGCTGTCGACTCGAGCAAGACCTTCCTCATCACCGCTGGGGGTGCGCCGTGCTGGCTGAGCTGGTCTGCGTACTCATCTCTTTCGAGCCGAGGCCAGTCAGCGGACTCCTGCGAGGAGGCCCTGCTGGAAGCAGTGGGCCTGCCGTCCCATTAGTCACGCCTGGCAGAGGACCCCGTGTGCTGCGCGGAGGGTAGGTCGGGGGGGCCCCAGGCGCTGGGCCCCCCCTTTGACGCTTTCCCTCATGCCGTCCTGAGCTGCGTCGGTGGGCGCAGGTCACTGAAGTGGATAGTGCCTGAGGGGGTGATGAAGTCGTGCACGTCATCCCTGTAAGGGAAATTGGCCGGCACGTAATCCCAATCGTCGGGGAAGATCCACCCTGGGAGGTGGGGCCTGCCATGATCCTTCACTGGCGCTGGCAAAGTCCAGCCCGGCCAGTGTGGTCTGCTGATCTTGCACTTGTGCACGTGGTCGTGCTCCGTCCCCTGTGTCATGGGCCAAAGATTGCCAGGCGTGGTGAACTCCCTTGGGTCGGGCCACCCGATGTGCCTCTGCTTGTCAGCCTCGGTCCAGTGCTCCCATCCGAGGAGGTGCTCCTTGCCGTCACAATACCTCTGGCACAGCTCGCACCACCAGCACCACTCGCCATGGAAGTGTGCCCAGCGGAGCCAGGGGCACTCACGCGCGCGGAATGGTAGGAGGCCATCTATCTTGTCCGCACCGTCGGCGCAGTAGGCTGCGGGGGAGAGCCATCGCGCCAACGGTCCTAGATTGCACCTCCTCCGCGGCATTCTGATATGGGGCGCAGCCAACAGCCGCAATGGAACGCGTTTTGTGGGGGGGTGCCCAGCTGCAGGGGGCACCCCAGTCGGCAGGGCGATCGATCGATCAGCGACCCGAGGCGGGGGGAAAGGAAGAGGAGGAGGGCGGAGGATTTTCCAGCTGGTAAGAGGTCACTGCACACTTCGATGGATCGCACAGGTCGACATCTCGACCGATGCTGGCGGGGAAGTGCGCAGGTGGGGCAGAGACGGTGCCCACCCACCGGATGTGCGTACAGACGGTGTTCACGCCTTCCCTTAGTAGGGCGTCGGCCCAATAGACCCCGATGGTGGCCAGGCTGTCGGCAGCCTTGTTCAGTCGCCGCCTGACCGCTTGCAATGTAAGCACCCAGCCGGCGTTCTCCGCTTGCCCGAGGGCGTCCTCCATCTGCTGGGCAAGGTGAAGCCTCCGGTATCTGGCTGTGCCAGCCCCGTATCGCATGGCGGCTAGATTTTCACCCACTACCCTGGCGGCCCGAAGGGGACCCCGGAGGTGAGGGAGCAGGGCGAGACCCGCGCGACAGCCCGCTACCTCGGCCATTTGCGCGCTGCTGCAGTCCGGAAGAGCGACGATGGCAACGGCAATCACTTTTGGGGTCCCGGCGGCTGGGTCGTGGTGCCAGAGGAGGGCACCGGCGCCCAAGACTTTGGCGCGGCCTTCGATGCTCCTGGCGCCACCGTCGAAGGTGACCTCGCACGGCCATTGGGTGCTGTTGGTGTCAGGGAAAGGGGAGCTGCGGACGGTGACCTCGTCCCCGGGTTCTAGGTCGGAGTTGGCGGTCAGAGTTGCGGTGTGTGCCCGGCACTCCCGGCAGTGTGCGGACGTCCAGTTGGCGGTGGGGTCGTTGTCAGTTCTGGGGCAGGGGAACCAGCCTTGCCCTGGAGGCATGCATCCTGCACGTACCTGCGCGGCCTGCAAGAGCGCCAGTCTGTCCCCTGTGTTGTGCACGGGGAGCCTGCGAACCTCTCCCCCTGCCCTGGGGGCTTGGGGGTTCATGTGTGGCCTGGCGGCCCCACAGATGGTCCTTTCGGGGATGGCGAGGGGGTTGCACGTGCGGCGGGTGCCTCGCATGACCGTCCACACCGCAGTCTCGCCCGGTTTGTCGCGCATGGGGGGCTCGCCTTCGTCGAGGACTTCGTCCTCACTGTCCCCTTGTTGGTCGGTATCGGCAACGGCGATTCCTTGGAGAACGAGCCCGGCCGCCTCGGCGGCCTCGAGGGGAGCGGCGGTGAGGTTGACGCAGTACCTAAAGGAGATTTGGCGCAGCACTTTGGCGAGGCGGGGCTGATGCTCGCCACCGCTGGCGATGGCTTGGGCTAAGGTATCTGGGTCGTCTGGGCCCCTACCTGTGCGCCAGGCAAGTGCCGCGGCCGGGCACCAGTGCCGCACGTGCTCGGTGGTTGCTTCACCAAGCCCGCAGAGGGGCAGCGGCCGTACGGCCCCGCTCTGATAGGGGCGCGAAGGCGGTCCTGGGCGCGGGCGTATGCCTCCGCGGGACCCCGAAGAGCGGGGGGCAAGACACTGGGGTCTAACGTCTGCCAGAGTGCGGAGGCGCGCGGGCCTGGGCCGATGCACCGCGCGCACCAGGCAGCGCCTTCATCGTCAGGACCGGCTGTAATCCACGCGTTCTTGGCGCGTGCGCCGCAGGGGCACATGCGCGGCCTCCTTTCGTTTTCACTTCTCCGCCTCGCTGACCCCGGAAGGCCGTTGCAGAGTATGCGGAGGACGTGGCGGGCTTCAGAGAAGGACGTGCAGTGGTACAGGAGCCCTCATTCCTCACCACCCGAGGGGTGCCATCTCCTGCTCTGGCTGGTGTCCGCGAGCCACCTGGAGAAGGTGGTGTTATGCATTTGCGCCCAGGCGGCCACGTAGACAACCCTGCCGAGGGAATTGCATTCCAGAAGGACTGGTTGCTCGCGGGCACGGTTGAGCGCAAGGGCGGCCTTCCGCCCGGTGATCATCTTGGGCCTGGGTCGGGGCACCTCGGGCTGTCGTGCTGCCTCGCTTGCCCATCTCATCCTGGCGCGCTTTCTCATGGGGGCGGGGCCCCAGAAGTAGTTAAGGGCGTGGGCTCTGGCTGCCACGGCACGGGCTGTTGCCGCCGGGCACCCCGGGGCACCCTGCACTTGGAGGCGCGGGCCCAGCCCGGCGAGCACGAAGTCGGGAACGCACGACGCCCCTGCTAATCCCGAGCGCGGTTCTGAATTGAACACGGAGCACGCGCTCTTGCACGACGTCGGGGGGAGAGTAGTGGGCCGCGTACGGGACGAGGGAAACCGGGTAGGAGTTCCAGGCGGCCGCAGTGCGGGAGGGGGACATTTTGGCCAGGTGAAGGGCCATGGCTCTGCCCCTCATCTTGGGGGGGGGGCGCTCCCAGGTGCCCTTCGTCAGGGCGTCTCCCTGTCCCTTAGCGAGCCCCTCATCCGGGGGGAGCAGCTCGCCTTCGGCGGCGCGGGAGACTACCACCGCACCGAGGCGTGGCCACTGATCCCGCACCGAGGAGCCCCCGAAGGGGGCATGGTCCACGAGGCCGCGCCACCATGCATGATGGCCCGCGGGGGCGAGCGCCGTCTTGAAGGTGCAGCTGCAGGGGCGTTGGAAAGGGGTGCACCAGTTAGGCGAGCCTTGCTCCGTGCTTCTCTCGACGAGGGTCCGTATGAGATCGCCTGGGGGCCCAGAGATCAGGACGTCACCATCATCATGCTCGTAGTGGACCGGTGCTTCTTCCAGCGCGGCCCTGAGGGCCGCGGAGTCGGTAGCCCTAATCCCTCTGTGCCGGTGTGCTTCTACCAGGAGCCCGGCCGCGTGGGCGTCCCAGGGGAGGGCGACGGCGGCGCGCAATGTCTGCTTCGTGGTGCTGAGCAGGGCGGCGAGGTCATATACGCACGTGGGGTCGTCATCTGCGGCGATGCTGGCGAGGGCGGTTATGAGGGGGTCGTGCCCCATGCACCACAGGAGCGGGGAGGCAGTGCCGCCCATCCCTACGGACCGTGAGAGGCGGCGTTCGGGCCCCTTGTACCTGCCTTTGCACGTCTGCACCCCGCGGCCCCCGACAACGGAGCTCAGCGCGTGGAGAAGCCAAGGGGGGAGCTTCCATTTTTGGAGGAGCCCCCCCACCCATTGGAGCGAGATTATTTCGAAGGCCTTGTTCTGATCGCAGAAGATCACCGCCGTGCATGGGGCGTTCCCAACCGCGGCAGCGGCGCGGTCGATGAACTCGTCCACTGCCTCCCTGTGCCTTCCCAGTAGAGCCCGACCAGGCCGGTCCGGGCTCGGCTGGGGGCTTGGGGAGAGACCCCAGGTGCTGGGTGACTTTTGTGATGTTGGGGCCGCACTGTCCTCCTCTTTTGGCCGCCTGGTTCTGACTGAGGAGAGGTTCAACTGACGGGCCCAACAAGTCCGCCAGGGAGGCCCCGTACAAACGTCGTAGGCATGTGGGCAGCTGGACAACCTCATGTCGTTGGGGCTCTCGGCTCCGGCCTTTTTCCCGATCCATGCCAGTAGGTCCAATGAGGGCCCTAGCACCTCGTCCAGGAGTGCTGGATTGAGGTCGGCAGCGTGCCGCGCCTGCGCGATGAGGCAGGCGACGAATCTGGCCCCGGGGTGGTTTGTCTCATATGGCTCGCCGTCCACACCGGGGGCGCTTCCGCCGGGGGTTAGGACGATGGAGGCAAGCCTGCTCCAGCTTGGTCGGGGTCTGCCCGAGACGTCGATGCCGGGATGGCGGTGGAAGTGGAGCTCCAGGAGCCTTCTGGAGGAGTCGGGTAATGGGGGGGCGGAGTGCCATATCGCACTGCGGCTGTCCCAAAGCACGTTGTCAACCTGTTCGGGCCTGTCCTGCCAGGTGCCAGTATTGTCGCGAAGCCCAAGGATGGCGTGGGTCTTTTTATAGATCTCCCTTCCTGTCCTGTAATGGGCCGCCAGGTGGGAGCGCTCTGCGCCAAGACCTCTCTGTGCCGGGGTCAGCCTGGCAGCCCTTCTCTGGGTGGTCTCGGCGTCCCATCTTCTGAGCCACTCGGCCGCTGAGCCTGGGGAAAGGTCTCGTCCATCCCACCCGTATTCGCGAAGCCGCGCGCTGCTGAGGCTCCCACCGGGCGTGTCGTCCCGCTCCTCTGACTGGCGGCAGCCAGGAGGAGGCCAGGCGAGTCCCGCGATCTGTGTTTCCTCCATTACATTCACCAATCTTGTAGGGCGGCGGAAAGCGCATGCCTCCCAAACCGCATGAGGGCGGGAAGGACGGGAGGAGCGTGCTCGATGCCGTGCGCGACAGCCCCAGCATCCTGCTGTGTCGGGGGGAGATTGCGAAGGATGGTGTCGCCATCGTCGTTGTCGACGTGTCTATAAGGGAAGCCCCCTGGGTTTGGCGGTCTACCCCAGTCCACTGGCTGGAGGAGGCCAGTGAGGTTGACGGGGGGGACACCAAAGGTGAGCTCAAGGTGAAAAAAGAGCTGCCAGAGGTCCGCGTGCGCAACCGTGGGGAGGTTCCTGATGTCCCCAGCCTTCATGGTGTTGTCCCTTCTGGCCCTCCTGGCCCCTTGCGATTCCAGGATGATGAATGCGTGATCCGACAGGGTGAGTCTCCAGTGCTTCCGAACCTCGTACGCGTAAGTCTGCCGCACTGGGCAGGCGAGCACGTCGATCTGAGATTCGCTTTCTCTGTCGATCCTGGAAGGCCCGGACGAGTGGACCGCGGTGGAGCTGGTTGCCAGTAGGTCCCTCAGAAGGGCGGAAGCCTCCACCTCACCGTCTCGCGGGTCGTCGAGCTGCAGGTTGACATCCCCTCCCCAGTAGGTGTCGAGGTGCTCCCATTGCTCCGAGGCTATGGCGATTTCGGAGAGGGTGTCTCTTTTCTGGAGGGTGGGAGGTATACAGAGAATACACGGAACCTGCACTCGCCCTGCTGGACAACAGCAGCGACGGCGCATCCTGGAACCATGACCTGGTACTCGAGGAGCGCAACGCCATGGGGGAGGAAGATGCCCACCCCTCCGGCGAGCCCACCGGTCGGTCCCAGGTGGGAGGCCGCCAGAGTTCGCGCTGGGAACGTAGTTCCCCAGACCTCAGACTCGTGCTCGGACCAGTGCGTCTCTTGAACCAAGGCGATGCGGCTGTTCATGGTGACTTGGATGAGAAGGGCATGCTTGATCTGGTTCTTGGCCGCTGTGCAGCTCCGGAGGTATCTGACATTCCAGCTGGCAAGCCTGGGGAGGCTGCACGCTGGGGTGGCGTCAAGCGCGTGTAGCAGGTCGTTAAGAGTGAGAACCCCGCACAGGGAGTCCCAAGTGGGGTGGCCCCAGGGGTCGGCGTGGAGGAGGCACCACAGGCCCCTCGGCCTGCGGATTCTGTACTGACAGCGGGTTTCGAGATCCGCATTGAGTGCGCGTCGGGCGTCTTGCCAAGCCCGGGTGCGCGGCCCCGGCGCGGGTAGGTGCCTGGGCGGGGGCCCCGGCGCCTGGTGGGGCGTTCTGGGGCCCTCAGTGGAATCTAGGGGCGTGCCGGTCTGGGAAAGAGCCCTTCCTCTCGCAGGAGCTGCTCCGCGAGGTCGTCTGGGAGGGGCCGCTCCCTGAGTTGTGCCCAAGGACACTGCGCTCCTGCATGCGTTCTCGCCGCTCCCAATCCCTGTGCTATCTGCCCGCCTGTGGGGGGCGGGCGCGCAGGTCACATCAGTGGGGCGCCCCGCGCTCCAGGTTCGCAGCGCAGAGACAACCCTGCGCTGTAGGCACCGTGGGTCAAAGTGAATGCCGACCGCGTCGTAGAGCGCCCTATCGCGCATTCCAAGTCCCCGGTAGTAGCCGGCTAGGCCAACGGCCCTCGCCCTTTCTTCGGGAGCGGGGGGTCTGAGCCCGCGTGCTCTGCCCTCCTTCACCAGCCATCTTCCCCAGGCCCTGACTTTGTCCTCCGCGGCGGGGCTCTCCCTTTCCCTTCCTGCCATGACGAGGTTCAAACCATCAGTACATCCTGGGAAACGCTGTTCCGCTCCGCACTCGGCAAGTATCTGTCTAGCTCCATGCTTCAGTTCGGATGGATTTCTGAGGAACCACCTGAGGCTGATGTCCTCGTTGTATGGGAGGCATAAGAGGTGCGTCTGGTAGCTACTCGGAAGGATCGCGTCTGGGTCCCCTGGGGCGGCCCCGGTCCACGTTGGGATTCTTCCGCCCGGCCTGTAGGCCCACCTTGGCTCCCAGGGGCTGGGGGGACGAGGGTAGGTTATGGTGTCGACCGGGGGTGGGAAGTTGCCAATCCAGAGCCGCTCCCTTGGGCTGGCTACTGAATCACTAGCATTCATTTTGACGGCCCACTCTGGGTCCAGGTCCCCCATGGCTGCGCACATGGCCTTGCGGTGAGCCAAGGGCATGGAGGCCGCATTCTCCACCAGCACAAGAATGGTGATGTCAGGCCTTCTCTTGCTTGCCAGATACCAGGCTATCGGGGCGGCAAAGAAACTAGATGACTGGGTCCCGGCCAGCCCGTCTCTACCCGCGTGCTGGCCAGCCGCCGATAGGTTTCTGCAGGGTGGTCCCGCCACTATCAGCATTGTGCTGCCCTGTTCCAGGGAATCTAAATGTTTTTTTTTCCACCAAGGTCTTCTGTTGTCGATGGGGGTCCCTACGTCGGAAGAGGTCCCATACGTCTTCTGCTAGCTGCTAATGAGGGGGGCCTCCGTCCTGCGGGTCGGAGGCCGCGCTCCATCTGCGTGCTACCGCTTCAGCAGCTTCTCTGTTATGCTCCGCGAACGACGAGGATTGAAATCTGTGGCTGGATCCTAGTTTGCGGACGAGGTCGCCCGCAGCTAGTCTGCCTATCCCCCGCCCGTCGAAGAGGGACACGAGGCGGGGGTGTGTGCGCTCATCGGCCCCACTGCTATTTCCTGCGGATCGGCCTCGCGGCGCCACCCCTGCCTGCTGTGTGAAGTCTATCTCGGTAACTTCCTCGATACGCACTCTCCCTGCGATGTCGTCGACCGCGTGGTCAGGTCCTAGTCTGATGGTGCCCTGCTCGTGTAGTGACCTGAGCGTCTGCAAGATCACGTTGTTGTCCAGACCGGCCACTTGGTAGGCCGCCAGGACCGGGTCGGGGGGGGCGACAGGTGAGAGGCCGGTGTTGCGGTCTCTATGTTGGGTCCGCGGGGGTTGGGGCGCCGCGGTTGGCTCTGTGGGGGCCGGGGTGCGGGTTCTGGGCCTTGCCCTCCTTGACCCTTCACCCGGTCCTTGTGGTCCTGCTGCGCTGCGAGTGGTGCCCCTTCCAGCACCTCCCTGTCCAACTGTTGCTGGCAGAGAGTCCCACATGGACTCAAGGGACCGAGAGTTGCCTTCTTCGGGTCTGCTCGTCCCCGGCCTTGCTCTAGGTCGAGTCCTCACTCCCATATGGGGCCGGCTTGTCGCGTCCTCCTGTTTCGGCTCCTGTTTTGCCGCCTTCTGGGGCCTGGGCTCCGCGTCCCTGCTTTGCTGGCTCCGCCGCGCAGGGTGCCGCGATGGCGCTTCCTCTGGCACCCCTGCCAGCCGGAGCCGCACCTCTGTGCCTTCTCGCTGTGAGGTTCTCTGGGGGGGGGGGGTCGGGGCTGTCCCGCTTCCGCTCCAAGCACTGGCCGTTGAGTGGGGTTGTCGTGAGGTGCCCCGCCCCTGAGGTTGAGAAAGGTTGAGTCAACGGCCCTAAACCGGCTGGTGCTGGCACCTAGTGAGCCCCCATGGAAACGGAAAGGATGGTGTCAAATGCCTCATCGGCTAGAGGCTGGAAGGGGCATACCGGGCCTTCGCATCCTGGGACTCCTCTTGCTGTGGTCTACATGATCGCACAAGCGGCGTCCGCTGTGAGGGCGGCGTTCTGAGACAGAATTCTCCTGCCCGCAGAGTTTCTGGTGCCGGCTGGTGGGTTCTGTGTCCAGTACGTCTCAAAGGGTATTCGTAGCCTGTCGGATAGGTAAGCTCTCGCGAACGCCTACCTGGCCTGCCTTTCCAGCTGGAGCCTGGAGGTGCCCCAGGTGATGGCACTGAGCACGGTCCTCCACCTTTCTCCATCCGTGCATCCCAGTCCCTCCCACCGAGCCCGGGGGCCCAGGGAGTTTACTGTTTCTGCGGCGCGGCTGGGGGGGGAAATCCACATGCGCCCCATACAAGGCGGGAGGTACGGCCCTACTCTGGGAGAGCCACCCCTTCCGAGCGGGTCGCTGGATGTGTTTCGAGGGACCCTGTCTGGTGGTGGCCTTCTCCCAGGCTCGCCGTCTGGGCGGGCCTGAGTTGCCTGCGGGGCGCCCCCTGGTTCCAGTTTCGGCGTTTGCGCGCGTTCGTCTCCCTCGCCCCCCTGCCTGTCGCGACCCGCTTGTGATGCCAGCGCTCGGGGAGTCTCGGTATCTTGGTCTCCAGGCTGGGGGGGGCCCCATGGGCAGGGGCAGCCTGTGGGCCGCTAGTCGAACGCTGTTTGGGCCGGCCGTTTGCCCGCGCGCTTGCCGGAGACAGTGGCGGCGGGGACTGCGAGCCGCTCCCGCTTCCGTCGCTCGGTCCTGCTTCTCCGCCAGGTTGGAGCTGCCCTCTGCTCGCGTAGACGGGTTGCAGCCTGTGCCTGCGCCTCCTGGTGGTATCATGGGCGGTGGGTTGTCGCCGCTGCTTCGTTCGTTGCTGCTGGGTTGTTGGCCTTGCACCGCGCGGCTGGTGGTCTGGCCAGGCGGGGGCAGCCGCTGCGGTGGGGGCGGCTGCGCAACAAGAAGGGGTGCTGGCTGGGGCTGCGGGGTGGGGCGGTCCGGAGTCCGCGGGTTCCGGTCTGCAGCGCGCTGCCTTGCTGTTGGGGGCCTGCCCGGGGTCCTGCTGCGCCCGACCTGCGCCTGTTCACCTTGCGTGGGGTGTGCCTCACTACCGCTTCAGGGGCCGCCGCGCTGGCCCCTGGGTGCCCTTCCCGGTTCAGGGGCTCTTCCCGGGTCGCGTCGGCGCCTGCCCTCCTGCGCGGCACTCCTTAGCCTTTCGTCAAGGGCGTTGAGCCTCTCGTCTGTGCCTGGGGCCCGTACGCGCGCGGTGGCGCTGTCGATCTGAGCGCCCCTGCCCCCAGGAACTTCGAGCCACGGGTGGTGCGCCGTGTAGGTGGGGTCGGGTTCGGGAGAGAGCCACTGCGTGAAGGGAAGCTGTCTGGTGACCTTCTCCTTTATCCCTAACTCATTGATGAGCCGGAATACGTGGTCTCTGTCCAGGCTGCTGGGATCGGCCAGCTGGAGGATCCATATGGCGGCGAAGAGGTCCCAGTTGTATCTCAGGATGGGTCTGCCCTCCTCCTGTCGTCGCTGATCCAGCACGAGCCTGGTCTGGATGCCTCTGGCCATGTCGTGGATGCACTGCTCTTCGACGCAGGCCAGGAATCTCCCGAGCATGCCCTGGGCGCATAGAACCGCGTCACTTTCCGCCCTTACTAGAGCGGCTCCTGGCTCTGAGCTTGCCCGGCTCCTGTGCGCGAGCACCTCTGCTAGGGGGGGGGGGGGGGGGGGGCGTTCTTGGGCGGGCTGGGCCTGGGAGGGAGTCCACGGCTGCCCATCTTCTTGGTGGCAGGGTTGCGCTGGAGGGTTGGCTGGTGTCGATCCCCAGGTCCGCTGGCGTCGGGGCGCGGGCGGGGGTTGCATCCAGCTCGGCGAGGTGCACTGGGCCGTGTGCCAGCTGCAGGGATACCCTGGCCTGCGGACGGTCGGCGCCTCGGTTGGCGGCTCTCAGGTCGGCTTCGGCGGGTGGCGCAATGGTGGCCCACATGGGAATTGACGTGTATAGGCGGCCACTTTCTCCGCTGGTGGTGATACAACATACCGCCCCTCCTGCCGCTATCGCCGCGGTGAAGTGCTCCCCTGGGTGGAGTATGGTGCTGTAGTCTCGCAGGCCCTCCCTTTCCTCTATGGGTCCGCGGCGCGTCGCGCTCCGGCCGTCCATGTCTCTGTCTACTTCGCGCAGCCATCCCTCGGGGATCCCGGGGGAGGGGGGGGGGGGGGGCTTGCGTTGGCCGTTGCCTCCCTGCCCTCCGCCCCTGCAGGCAGCGGCCAGGCCCCTGTGTGCAGTCTCGCCCTGGGAGGCTGAGAACATCTGAAGAGTGGCGTGTTGCGGCATCCAGGGGTCAGGGCGCATTGGCCTGACACCAGGGAAGCCGACTTGCCCACCTCGTCGGTCAAAGGCCGTGGCATCGAGCATCTGCGGCTGGACAGCTCTTCTGGGGTCCTGTCGCACGGCTTCCTGCGCCAGGGCTTCGATGTGTTCTATCTGCGCGGTCGGGGTCTTTCCGTTCTTTCTGGTCTGCTCTCTCGAAGGGGTGGCCGGGGAGATCCTGGCGACTTGCGTTCCCGCTGTTATGCAGCTTGTCCCGCAGAAGGCTGCTGCCATGGTCACAGCCGCGTTCAGTCTGACCCCCACCTGAGTCACGTGCCTGTAGTCACCTGTGTCGGGGAACCAGGCGTACACAGTGGTTACCTGCTCCACCGCTCCGGAGCCTACGTTGGCTTCCACGGCATCCATCACGTCCTGCTGCCTGGATTGTCCGAGGTCTGCTATGTTCCACCGGAGGTGGAAGCCGAACTCGGGATCGGCCAGCCTGGCGAACGAAGGGCCGCCGTCCCAGCTGCCTTCCAAGAGGATTCTTTAGGGGCTGAGGGCAAGGGAATTACGCGCGGACCCGGACATCCTGGGGAGCTCGTCCCTGAGGTGCCTCAGTATCGGGGCTGCGACCCTCTCTGGGGTCTTCAGGAGGAGCAAGCCTCCCCCGTTGAGGCCTACTCTGTATCCAAAGGCTGCTTCTGCGTCCGAGGCGACGGATAGGGCCAGAAATGTGGCAGCGCTTGGAATAGGGATGTGTACGGAGTCCGATGTTTCCATGGACCTCCATGTGCACCCGCTGATGTTTGTGACCAGAGCGGTCTGCGCCGCGACCTGAAGTTCCTCGAGGGGCTGATCGTCGGGGACCTGTATGCCTGTCCGCCTGTCAGGTCGACATCGCACGACGTGGTGGGAGAGTGGCTCCAGACCCTCTTTGAGGAGGGTCTCGTCCCTCTGGAGGGGTATCTTTGTGGTGGCCCATTCCACCTCCACTGCTGAGTGCCCCCCCCCTTTCTAGGACCTGCTGCCGCCTGGTTATCTGGGCCACGATGGCATCATTGCGGTGTTCTGGTGTGGGTATGTGCAGTGCGTCACTGGTATCTGCGTCTCTCCCCCCCCAGCGGACCACGATGGATGGCGGAATATGTGTTCTCTGAAGGGTTGTCCGTTATGTGGAATTGTGCCGCTACCAGCTGTCTGAGGGGGGGGTCATCCTTCCCGTTCGCACGGGGCCCCCTATGGGCACCAGGTGCGTGATCAGGCAGGCTGCCCGGTACCCCCACTGCGCGTTGGCTATGGCAGTCAGCTCAATCGGGCCCGGGCCTCCTGGGGTCGGGACCCCCCGCGCAGTTAAGGCGAGGATCCTGCGCGGACCGCCGCCCGAGCCCGCCGCCGCCAGCGCGGCCTGCATCTGGGATGCACCAGCGTCTGCGACCAGAATTGTGGGGGTCGTGCCCTGGCCCTCTTCCGAGTCGGCTCTACCGTGGACCAGCTCTTTAATCTGCTCGTACGCGCTCGGTCCCGCCATCGCGAGAGTGATGCCCGTGATGTCCGCGTGTCTGTTGCCGACTAGGGACCTCCGCGTGCTGACTAGTTCGGCCCCGACTTCCTTGGCGGCTGCCATGAGCAAGGGGGCGGGGAAGGGGGGGGCCCCCCTCGCCAATCCTCTTTCGGCGGGAACCTGGCCAGCAGGGTGGCCCACCACCTCGCCCGAGTAACCGGCGGGATCGAGCGCGTCCTTTTCTGCCTGGAGGGGGGGGGGGGGTTGGGGCAGTCCCCCCCCCCTCCTCCGCCTTCGTTCGCCTGCACGGGGGTCCAGTCTCGCCGTCCTGGCCCACATCCATTGCTGCTGGCTGTGTGGTGGTGGTGGGGGGAAGCCTGCGGGCAGTAATCTGCCCATGTATCCTTCGCACGTCACGAGCTGTGATGTAGGTATTCGGTCTCCGTATGGACGCCAGGTCGGCCCTTGGGCAGTCCAATTCCCTGGCTAGGGCATGCGTTGCGTACGCGAGCTCCCGGCGCGTGATGGGGGGCCTTATGGGTGCCAAGAGCCCGTCCCTGAGCTGGAGAATCCCCTGGAGGCGCTGCCTCTGTCATTGGCTCTGCAGTGGGGGCAGCGAATTGGCATGGAGCTCCCTCCCTCCCTGAAGATCCCGGGCTGGCTGTGCCTCCAACGCTCAAGGCAGTGCTTGCGGAATCTGCGTCCGCAGAGCATGAGGGCTTCCACCGCCCCGTCGAAGTCCCCCGTGCAGATGGTGCAAGCCTGTGTGTCATCACCTGAGCCCCATCCTGGCATGGGCTCTGGTGCGCCTGCCCTGAGCGCCCTGTCGGCATCACCAGGCGAGTCAGTTGCGTTGGAGATGGAGGTGCCCAGGCTCTCTATGAGTAGGCGGGTCGTCGAGGCCGCTCCCTCCTCAGTTAGGTATGCCCTGAGCCCCGTGGTCCGCAGAAGGAGGCGGATCTGATGTTTCTGAAGGGGGCATGCGCGTTGGGGGCCTGCTCCTCACCTTCGCCCAGTACGCCTCTGATGTCGTTGGGCGCGTGGGTGCCTGCCAGCTGCAGCATTCTGGTGAGGACCTCGAACGGTCTGGCGCCCATGCCTCGTACTTGGAGCACTGGTCGAAGGAGGGGGGTGCAATGTGGTGCCAGACACAGCCACATGGCCCTGGATATCCAGTTCCCCGGTTCGAGGTGTGACCTGGCCTCCCTCAGGAGGCCCGCCGCTACAAGCTGCGCATCAGCGCCGCTGTAGTAGCTGCGGACGATGCAGTGTTGCCTGGTTCTTCCTGCGGCCTCATCGTCTCTCTGAGTGGCGTCCAGGGCTCGGATGAGAGCGTCCAGCGTGTCACCTCTGCGGTGCGACTCGGCAGAGGACCTGTCGCTGTTGTCGGGGTCCTCGCCGAGTATGTGTTCGATGTCCTCATGCCAAGGGGTCGTGGTGCCCTGTGTCCCTCCTTCGGCCAGGGGGGCGGGATGGCGGCCTCCCACTCCTCCGACACCTGCATTGCCGCTTCTGGCGCTCGTCCTGGCGAGTCGAGCCTGCGCTCCCCTATCTACCGCAGCCCAGCCTCCTGTCAGGATTCCTTCCTGAAGGTATCCGAAAAGGTCAAGCCAACTCACGGTGCGCTCCTGGAGTTCTGGGTGGATGTATTCCCCGGGAAGGGGGGCCTCGACCTCTTCCGGCCAGGTGGTGGGGACCCCAGCAGCCTCGAAGACGTGTTCTAGGGTGCTTCGTCCCCCTCCTGTGGCTGATTCCCAAATGAAGGGAGAGAGAACCCTGCTCCAGGTCATGTTGCTCGGTATGCTGTCGCTTGCCACCTGCGCGCGGATCTCCGTGATTTCCCGCGGCAGGCGGCGAGCGCTGCCCTCCCTTTCTGGGGGCGCCTGGGCGCCCCCATTCAGCTGCTGCCCATCGACGGTTCGGTTATCGGAGCCCTCACTCCTCACCGCTTGCTGGCTGACTCCGCGGGACACAGGGGAGCCCGCCCCTCGCACCCCGGTGCGCAGCGTGATTGCGAGGCGCACTGCTGCGCCGCAGGGGCTGTCTGGTGCGAGGTGGTCGGCGATGGGTCTGCCTTCCCTTCTGGCGGAGGCAATGAAAGCGGCGCAGGCCACCTCCGTCGCCCTGTCGTCCACGTCGTGCGCCCCGGGGGGGGGGCCCATCTGCTGAAGTGGCGCCGAGGGCTTGGTCCAGGAAGTTCCCTCCTATTTCGCTTCGGAACCAGTCTGCGTCTTCTGTGGGGAAGTTGCCAAGGCTCTGCCGGAATATCATCCCCAAGTCTTCCAGGCTGGCCCTCGCGCCTGCGAGGTCGGGGGGGCTGGGCTGGCACCGCTATGCGGGGGAGTTGGGCGAGGCTTCTAGGCACCCGCTCACGCAGAGGCCGGCTAGAAGGGACTTCCCTGATGCAGTCCCGGACTTGTGTCACGGCTTCCAGGGCCCATCCCTGCGGGGCGCTGCAGAGTCTGGCGAGGGCGCTCGCCGCGGCTCTGGGCATCGGTTCGCCCCCCAAGCTCGGGTCCTCCCTGTCTGCGGTCGGGCGCCAGGATTCGCTTGCGGCCCCGCCGCAGGCGGGCGCCGTGTCCGTCATGTGGCGCCATGCCGCAAGTACCTCCGACATAAGCCAGGATGGAGAGTAGCTGGAAGTCTCTGGTGGGTGGTCTGGGAGCTTCGGGGCTGCCGGAGTGGAACCCGCCCGTAGCGAGACACCATGGGGAGGCTGCGGCAGACAATGCACATGGGACCTTGGGGATCCCGTGCAAGCCAGCAGCCGCAGCACCCGCGTCTGTCAGATGGGTGGAAGAAGTCCCCGAACCTTATCATGTGTGAAATATTGTTTATGGGCCACGGTCCCTCTGGCGCGTCGCCGCCCTCGAGAATGACTCCTGGGATGCCTGGGGATCGGGGCCCTGCGCCGGGGATCGCCGGGCCGGCCCAGCCGCCGGGCCCCGCCCCGCGCTGTCTGGTGGACAGGACGTCGCCCCCTGCCTCGACCCACTGCCCCCTATTCACCGCCCAATTTCTGACCTCCCTGTGGTCTGGGAAGTGGGCGCGGTTGCGGCGATACTCGTGGATGGGGCAGCGGCATAATTTGGTCCTGTGGTCGGGGTCGGCCCCAGCGTCGCTCGCGTCAGGGGCTGCGTCGCGCCGCCACCTCGAGAGCCCTAGTAAGGGCGCCGGAAAGACGCCTTCGGCCGGGCCCCTAACCCCGATGTCCGCGCAGACCCTGAGGTGCCGCGTCTCCATAGTTAGGAGACATGTTATGTTGTTAAATGCGTGTGGAGATGCTGCGAATTGGTTTGGAGACGGAATTACGTAAACCTTGAGTTGTGATGTTTGTTCGTGCGGCCATGTGTTTTTGCTCATGTTATGTTTGTTTGTAATGCAAAGCATCATTGATCATTGTCGTAGCATGTAGCAAAGCATCGCATTGCCAGGGGACTGGCGGCGGTGGCCCAAGCTGATCATATCGGCAGTTTATATCCGTCCTGCCAAGACGTCGGCCTTTTGTTAACCGTTCCCCCTCCCGTCGTTTCGCCTCCCCTGCAGCAGGGGGCGGAGGGGCGGGGGGGGGGGGAAGAGAGAGGAAGGGAGAGGGATACATACATGCAAATAGAAAGTGAGAGAGAGAGAATACGTGTGGGGGGGGGCACTAGAATCGATAAGGAGTTCGCGCGCGCGAGAGAGAGAGAGCCCGAGATGGCGACAACAACGCAGGGGGAGACGACGATAAAGAAAAGTATACGGAAGGAGAGACAGAAAGAGAGAGAGAGAGGCAGAGAGGGAGGGAGAGAGAGAGAGAGAGAGAGAGGGAGCAAGAGAAATAGAGACGGGGAGGTAGCACGGGGAAAAAGATATAGAGGGAGAAAGAGAGAGAGAAAGAGAGAGAGAGAGAGAGAGGGAGAGAGAGAGAGAGAGAGAGAGAGGGAGAGAGAGAGAGAGAGAGAAAAAAGAGAGAGAGAGAGAGAGAGAGAGAGGGGCCGCGTGGGAGAGAACAAAGGAAATAATTTAGACAGCAGGGGAAGAGAGAGAAAGAGAGAGAGAAAGAGAGAAAGAGAGAGAGAGAGAGATAGAGAGACAGTGGGAGAGACGGAGATAGACAACGACAAAGCGATAGAGACAGAGAGAGAGAGAGAGGGGGAGCGAGAGCGGAACACAACGAAATATGCATATAGAGAACGAGAGGGCGGAGAGAGAGAGAGAGAGAGAGAGAGAGAGAGAGAGAGAGAGAGAGAGGCGGATGAGGAGGAGAGGAGGATGAGGAGGAGGAACGAGGGAGGGAAGGAGGGCGGGGGGGAGGGCGGGGGGGAGGGGGGGGGGAGGAGGGACAGAGAGAGAGCGAGAGAGGGAGCCCTCCCCACTCTTATTTCTTGCCCTGCTCCCTCCCTGCCCCCCTTCCGCCTTCCCCCCCCCCCCCTCCCTCCCTGTCCTCCTCCCCCCCCCTCCCTCCCTCGCTCCTCCGCGCGTGTGTGTGTGTGTGTGCGCATGCGTGTGCGTGTGCGTGTGCGCGTGCGCGTGCGCGTGTGTGTGTGTGTGGGTTTGCGTGTGTGTGTGTGTGTGTGTGTTCGCGCGTGCGTGTGTGCGTGTGTGCGTGTGTGCGCGTGTGCGTGTGTGCGTGCGTGTGTGTGTGTGTGTGTGAGAGTGGGTGTGCGTGTGTGTTTAAGTGCGTGCGTGTAGGTGTGTGTGTGTGTGTGTGTGTGTGTGCGTGTGTGCGTGTGTGGTGGGCGTATGTGTGTATATATGTGGGTATATATATATATAATATGTTGTGTGTGTATGCGTGCGTGCGTGCGTGCGTGCGTGCGTGCGTGCGCGTGTGTGCGTGCGCGTTTGCGTGCGTGCGTGCGCGCGAGCGTGCGTGCGTGCGTTCGTGAGCGCGGGCGTGCGTGCGTGCGCGCGCGCGTGCGTGGTGTGTGTGTGTGTGTATGTGCGTGTGTGTGTGTGCGTATTGGTGTGTGTGTGTGTGCGTGTGCGCGTGTGCGTGCGTGCGCGCGTGCGTGCGTGTGCGTGTGCGTGCGCGTGTGCGTGTGCGTGCGCGTGTGCGTGTGTGTGTGTGCGTGTGTGTGTGTGCGTGTGTTGGTGTCGGTCTCTCTGTCACTCGTTCTCTATAAGCAGGTTTTGAGGCAGGCGCCCGCGGCGTCTCATCTCTCTCTTCTCTCTATCTCTATATGATATCTCTCTCCATCCCTATCTCTCTCTCTCTCGCGCTCTCTCTCTAGCTATCTGCGTGGGTGATCGCTGTCTCTCTCAATCACGTCTCTTCCCCATCTATCCTTCCCGCGTTTCCCCCTCCCCCCATCCTCGTCGCCCCATCTCAGAGCGGACTTCGACGCGGGCGTCGACGCGTCGAAGACGCGTCGAACTCTGCTCGGGCGCCGACGACGGCGACGGCAACGGAGGCAGCGGCGGCGACGCCGACGCGGGGCCACGAGCGCAGCGTGGGATGTCAACGATGGTCGAGCAGAGAGAAACATAGTCATGAAAGCGAGTTGGAGCAAGAAGGCCGCGGCAACGCAGATTAGGATGGGGAGATTATTTCGAAGGACAAGGTATACACTCATGGCGCGGAGGCCGAGGGCGGCGAGATAGAGGAGGCTGAGAGGAAGGAGGAGGAGAAGGAGGCGGAGGAGGATGACGGAGAACGCGAGGCTGACGAGGAGATCGCGGCGCTCGACGAGCATGCTGAGGAAATGGATGGCAATGATGAGGATGAGGAGACGGGCGACGACGACGATGACGACGTGGGCAACGTCACGAACGCGGAGTCGTGCGAGGTACCGAGCCCATTGGGACAACAATTTCGGGCGTGGCAAGGGCGGACAGACAACGGAGGAATCTGATAGCAGCGGAGGATATGGCGCGGCTCGCAGAAGCGGGCAGGATGAGGGGGATCGCTGTGGAGGGTGAGCAGAGGTCACTGGGGGGAGGGCCCAGCGCGGATCCAGGAAATCCATGCGGGGCGCCAATCGTTTAGGCATATGCGATGTTTTCTGCTTCTTCGGGAACAGGAGGGGGCTACCTCCACCAAGGAAAGCTGATCCTAGATTCTGGCGTTGGTGTTACTAATGCGGTCAACCCATGGGAGTTGCCACATTTCTAGGATTCGACAGCACCCCTCACGCGGATCGGCGGAGTCAGGGTCGAAAAGCCAATGGGTTTGCTACATGTCCGAAATCCGGCAGCACCCCTCGCGCAGATCCGCGGGGTCAGGGTCGAAAAAACCAACGGGATTTGCCACATTTCTGGAATTCGGCGGCACCCCTCACGCAGATCGGCTGAGTCAGGGTCGCAAAACCAACGGGATTTGCCACATTTCAAAAATTCGGCGGCACCCCTCACGCAGATCGGCGGGGACAGGGTCGAAAAACTTGTGTCTTGGGGGCCACATTGCGTTGCAAACGTGTGTGTGTGTGTGTGTGTGCGTGTGTGCGTGTGTGTGGAGGGGGGGGGGATCTCGCGTTTCATCGATCCAGGGGGCTACGGATCCGACCCGCCATGCGTGACTCGTCGTCGTCGTCCTCATCCTCCTCAACACCCTCCGCCTCCTCATCCTCGCCCCCCTCCCTGACTGTCAGCCCCCCCGTGCGCACCGCCGATGGGCGATGCCACCCCCCTTTATCGGAGCGAATTCCTGAAGAGGGTATCGCCTCAAAAGCGACCTTCGAGAGACTGCCACCGAGGCCGAGAGCTCTCGCACCGACAGTAGGTGGGCGCCCCCTCTTCCGCTGTTCCTGTTCCGAGAGAAGCCCCGCGCGCGCGGGCCCGCCGCGCCCCCGCAGCGATGGTGCCAGGAGCTCCCCCACCCGCTTCGACGCATCATCGATGCGTCGACGTCCGCATCGAGATACTTACAACAACGATGCATTGGAACAAGGAAGGGATCAGTGATGAATGTGCCTGATGCTGACATCACGGAGATGGATGATGCTGATGATGGTCGCACGGGTGAGAAACTAGGATTGTGAGGAATGTAGTATAGTGCATCCGTGTTGTTCGGCCATCGACTGGATGCAGTCTCACGCATGCATTGCCTCGTATGTTTGCACACGCGAGACATCAGACAGCACGCGCTGCTTTTGATTCACTTAATTGTTAGATGCCTCATCTCACTCCACCTATATCAGATTCCCCCCCCTACCCCCTCGTCGCACATCTAAGTCGCAATCGGCTCCATAGTAGAGGCTGCGCGCGCAGCATCAGACAAACGCTCAACTATGATACGCGCTGCCCGAAAGCAAACTTCAATTGGATACTGCTCGCTACTCTTCTGCACGCCCCGCTTGCCCCCGATCCACTTATCCGACCTCCAGCCGATCGTCTTCCCTGCCCCATTGACGTTGGCAAAGCAGCGGCGTTGATTGTCAGTGAGCGTCTGTGCCTTCTTCCCGATTCGACCCGCAGCGCACCTCTTGGATCGGGCCAGCTGTTGCATATGACCTCCGCCCACCCAAATCTCTACGGGTTTCATAGACTGGGCCCCGAAGGCCCCTAGGCAGCACACGAAACGCCTTGCTGAGACCCGATCGGCCACAAGCTGGAATGGCAGAGCGAGGTAGAACAGCGAGCCCAGCGGCTGCTCCACCGAGAAGTGGACGCCCCGAGCAACAGCTAGGTTGATCAGGAAGCACCTCCCCTTCTCATATTGCACGCACACCCGCTCAAGCACAATGCATTGCGCCGTGTCCCTTCTTCCCCCCGCCCCTCCTCGACCCCCCATTCCTCCGCTCCACTCCTTCGCACCTTCCCCCCCCCCTAATTCCCTCCTCTACTTTGACATCTCTGATCTGTCATCTGAGCGACGCCCCTATCCTGGCCGTCGCCCCAGACGAGCCGCTGGAGACATGCGGCGCCCGCTGGCCAGATGGCGCTGGACGTGTTCGGCGCCCGCGCGGGACACCGGTGGGGGAGAGGGGCGGGCTGCGCACGCATGGGGGATTGCGAGTGCGGTAAGTTAAGGGGTGGCTATGTTGGGTGATGAGCGGGGGCGAGGAGGGGAAGCGAGGATGAAGGAGGACGGCGATTGCACGTGCTCTTGTACGCAACATTGCTCTGCGCCCGCCCGCCCCCCCCCCCCACGTGAAAACGAGTGCCCAATTAGCGTCGGCGACGTCATCGCGAGCGTCGTCACCGCATATGTCACGGTAGCGGTCTCGCTCGGTGCGTCGGGGCGCGCCATTCCACCACGTGGAGCATTGAGGCGCAAAATGACAAGCGCCTGATGCGACCACTGACATGACGCAGAACATCGCGTACAATGCTCCAGCGATTGTGCATGCACCTTGATAATATGGGCGGCTCAGTTTATCATACGCGGCAGCTCTGTAGCCCTGAAGCGACACTTGAGCTGCCATGCGCGCTGACCCTGAGAACATCTCAAAAAAAGCTCGAGAACTATCCACACGCGTTGACATGGCCGCTGCTTCTTGGGACAACAGGCCCAGCAGCGGTTGGACGGGAGAGCGGGAAAGTCTTCGGGGAACGCCCTGCGATCGCAAGACGCCAGCCCTCTCGAATGCATACATCCTACCTTCGTCAATGGGCCCAATGAACGTCGGCACGGCAGAGACCTGAACTGCTGACGCCGCGATGATCCAACCGAGCCGTGCCATCATATCCCAGAAATAACAGTCACACTTGTGCCAGTCACTGCCATGTGTGGGGTCACCTCCAGACGGCCCTGCAGCTCGAGCAGCGAGAAGCATCGGCGGTTATACGTGAGGCGATGCGCATATACTGCAATGTCCCTCAAGAGAACCCCAAGCGTCTCGTCGAGAAAGTTATTGTAATTCAGCGGTGATCCGTGAGTCCTGATCCTGTTAGAACAATGAAACCGATCCACGCGTGTCCCCCACACACACACGCACACACACACACACACGCACACACACACGCACACACACAATGTTTAAACACCTGCATATATACATGTGTATGCCCAGGAGTGAGCGCATGTATGCGCACAGACTGCTTGCACATGCATGCTTGCATAGATTGGTATCGGCTTATACGTATGTCAATATACTGTCAATACATAGGTGTGTATATATATATATACACATACATGTGCGTGCGTACGTGTGTTCGACATGCTAGACGGAGCAGGCGAGGCGATGCGAGTGCGATGGGGGATGTGGACTCCGAGTGAGGGAGCAGCGACGGGAGAGCGCGGGCGGGTGAGGCCGTGCCCAGCTTAGGACGGGGAGCGCGTCGATATGGCGTGGCAGGGGGTGCGGTCAAGCGACCGTCGATGGATCGTCGATGCGACCTGCGATGCTCAATCGATGCGTCGAACGCTCGTCGAACTGTCGATGAGTCCCCGATGCGTCGACGCGATGCCATCTGCATCATCAAGCCACCCAATCTCGAGCCCGCCTCCTCCCCCTCAGCCGCTTGCTCCGCAGGAGAGCTCCAGCTGCCCCCAGCCGCCGACAGCAGCTACTGCGCGCTGCTTGAGGCGTCGGCGCGGGGCGTGCCGGACGGGGCGGGAAGGTATGTGATTCACGACGTTTGAGACCGCATCTCCTGTCCGTCATGTGCGCGAACAAGTGGTGCTTCGGAACGAATGGCATGCCACATGCGCGGCGCGCTGCGAGATGTACTTGCGCACTTGCCAGCGTATTGTTGTGCTCTGCTCCCGCGGGAACTACACCGATCGCTCTCATCTGGTCCACGTACTGTATCAAGGAAGCGCCTGCCTGAACCAATGCCCCACCAAACACTTGGACTCCCCCGAGCTGCAAGACAAGATGCGTTGCAAACCGCACAAGCATGCCACACTCCGCTGCTTTTAAAGACATGTGCCACCCTGGGTGGTTAGGACGGGCCAACGAGCAACCGCGTTTATCCCCCATCATCTTGACTGTGATGCGCGTTATGCTCGAAGTTGCATGTTCTTTGTTCTCTGTCACCCATTTCTTCAGTTCATTTGTGATGTGCTGCGCGCCAGTTGCCACTATGCTATCTATGTGCCCCCTTGCCAGCCATCGATTGTAGAGAATGCACCTCCAGAGGGCAGCGCTCACATATCTCATGCACTGTCCGAAATACAGAGTGTGCGAGCTGTCGATGGCAAGCGTTCGCGGTGGAGACGTCTTCAGGCACAGCCGCATCAAAGATTGGACACCTGAACCGCTTTTTGTTTTTTCGGATGCTAGCAAAGACTTGGCACTCACACCCGAATGGGCTCGCCCCCCCTTCCGTGCATTATACCCCAGATTTTGCATGCATCCGAAACAAACAAAAGCGATCCTGTGCGTGATACTGTCGAGAGGCATGCCGTCGGCGCCGATAGTCGGTCTCCAAAAGACGGGGGTGGTTGGAAGTTGCACTGTATCCAGCTTGCCAGGGTCGGTCAAGTCTGGGGAAGAGTCCAGCCTGTCATCCACCCGCAGCAGCACTCCCTGGATTGTTACATCCTGAACGACCGTGCGGCCGCGCCCTGCATGCCCTTTCAACCTCTCTAGCGACATAAGAAGCTGACGCCGATCCCCTTCGGCGTTGAGTGCAACGCGAATCTCACAGGCCTGGCACGTTCGCTCGTACTCGTCGTGGTGTCGGATGATCCACGGGGGGCCATCGGGAGTCGATAACTCGTCGTAAAACGAGTGCACCTCGTCCCCACATGCATGACAGAAACCGCATGGGTTATGATACGTGCTAAACGGTGCCAGCCCAAGAGACGTTGCGTGCTCCATGAGGTCCCCCCTTAACCCATGGAAGCATCGACTTTGTCTCGAGATTATGTTGCACTGAAAACTCAGAGTCGGCTGGCCGCGCCGAGCCGTCGCGTCGCAAGGGCGGTGCGGTTCCGACGACCATCGCCCGCAACATCCACGAAAGGCCAAGCAATAATGGATGGAGAGAATCCCACCCCCTGCAACCACATAGACAACAATCTGACTTTCGTCATGACGTTAATAGGTGGCGCTTCCCTGTAACCAAATTTTTAAGCCACAGCCCCAACACAGTGTCGCTGCGCCCTGCAGCTTGAGAAATATATCTAATTCCGTCCATGTATACGCCTAGAGGGAGGGGCAGCGGGGAGCCTTGGGAGACTGATTCCTGGACGAGGGGGTGGTCCTTGTATGCGGGCACGTCAAGTACACAGTTCTTCGTCCTGCTGTGTGGATCTGGGGAGAGTAGTTCTGTAATGCTAGGATTGTGATTAAACTCCGTATAAATGCATTCCCAAGCGTATTTCATAGGAATTTTCGTCGTGGTCCTAATTGTGTAGTAATTCAAATTCACGGGTGTATTCACATTATACAAAGGCCCAGGCGTTGGAAGGATCGTGTCGAGGTGCTTCTGGTAACTCCCAGTCTGCTTGCCCGGCTCCGAACTGTAATCGCTGAATGCAGCTCCTTTTGACCCCCGCCAATGTACAATAATGACAAGCAACGCAAAATTGTGGTGCCGCTATTTTGCAAGATGCGTACCAGGTGATAAGTAATCGCATCAGCTCGGCACACGCCTCGCGCTCCTCTGGCGTCGCCGTGGGAACCCATCGCCGCGGCCCGCGACCCCTGCGCGATGTCGGCGGCATGGTCGCTCAAGCGCGCGGCTGAGCCGGCGCCGAGATTGCTGCGGCAACGCCAGAGGAGAGCGCAGTGAGTGACTTGCCAATGTCACCGAGAGCCCAGGGTAGGGGGGGCACGCGGACGGTCACGATTAATGATAGTTTCAGAAACACCTCTACACGATCCTTTGCGAATCCCAACCTCGAATCTCACCCGCTGGGGGGCCGATTGCGAGGCGCTTCCCCGACAAGCTGCTGGGCCCGCCGTGATTCACCACGAACGAGCTGCAAGGGGCGGCGCCGTGCCTTGGCGGCGGCACTGTGCACCCTCAAGGTCTGATCAGCGGCCAGCATGCGCCATGCGCGGGAGAGGAGAGCATGCGAGACAGCATTGCTTGGATAGGTCGTTTATACGCACACGGCGTCACATGATAACAGACATATGTGCATGCGATCGCCGATGCGTGATGCACGCGTGTATGTGTGTATACATATATATATGTATATATATATATGTCGGCGCACATATCTGGTTACATGCACGCATGTATGATATGCAGGCGTGCGTTTGTCTGTATACGCATATCGGCATGTGCGGGCGCGTGAAAGGTATACATACACATACATACATACATACATACATGCATGCATGCATGCATACATACATGCATTACGTACATACGCACACACATATATATGCATACACACATGCATACACACATACATAGATACATACATACACACATACATGCATACATACACACACCTAACTACACATATACATACATACATGCATGCATACACGCAGGCATACATACATGTCGTACATACATACATACGTACATACATACATACATACGTACGTATGTACATACATACATACATGCATGCATACATACATGCATAAACACCGACATGCATGCATACCTGCACGCATACATCCATCCATCCATCCATCCATCCGTACATACATACATGCATACATACACACCTATGTGTATAGATGCACTGCGAGGTGTACACACATGGCCATACGCGCATTCAAACGTGCACGCATGCACACACTGTATGTATACATCACGTGGTCGGTTTGTGCGTGCACGCGCCCAGGGCATCGCGCAGTCACGCGCGCCAGCACCGCAACGCTATGCGCGCGACGTAAGCTTGCCACTAGAAACGCAGGGAAGGGCTGCTGACAGTCTGACAGTGGCACGTGGCGGAGCAGCAGCGTGGCTGGCAAGCACGCGCATCCTGGCCGTCGAATTCGAACGTAGTAGACGCAAAAGCAACGAGATCTCGCCAAAACCACGCGTGATCGAAATTCGAACGTTTCGATGCAGACTTCGATGCGTCGTAGACGCATCGATCTGGATGGATTCGATGCGCCTTCGACGGCACGTCGACGGCACTTCGACGGCACACCGAGGGGGGAATGTGATGATTATGGGTGCAGTATACCACGCTTCGACGGCACGTCGACGGCACGTCGACGGCACATCGGTGTGGCTCGGAGTGAGTTTCGATGCGTCGTAGACGCATCGAAACACCGTCGAAGTGCCCCTGGGACCCGTCGAACATACAACAAACCATGGTTTTTTTCAATTACTAAACAACAAATGCACCAAGTTTCCAGTCCGGACGGGTTCAGGCGAGAAAACGCAAAGCACCAACAGAGGCGCAGCAGTACATCACGCGGAGGCGGCGGCTGCCGCATGATCCTCCCTCACCTTCTTGTAGCCGAGCAGCGTGCGCGAAAGCCTCTGGATGTCCTGTCGGCGCGGGGGGGGGGGGGGGGGGGGCAAGCTGGCGCCGCGAGAGCGGTGGGTGGGCGGTGGGTGCGGAGCCACGTGAATGCGCAGATAGTCACGCGGGCGGGGCTGAGTTGGGAGGCAAGATGAAATGAGAAGTTTGACGGGGGAGGGGCGGGGCATTGGGGACGAGGAGAGAAGAGCGCACTCACTATCACCATTCCTCCCCGCCCCCTCCCCGCCCACCATGCACCGCCACACTCTCGCCACATAAACAACTATCATCCGACATCCCCCCCATGGGAGCGGTGTCCTTCAGCAGCGGCACTAGCCCCTTCAGAGCCTCAGCGCGCGCCCCGAACTCCGCCACGCTCAAGCGCTTCTTGAGCGCGCCCAGATCCGTGTGCAGGACCTGCTGGAGCGTCTGCGTCGCCGCGACGTGCCCCTTGATCTTGTTCGTCGCTTGGAGGCGCGGCCAATCATGCAGATGTAGAGTCGCACGGGCTAGGGGCGGCGCGCGGGGCACATAACAAGTGTGGAACGTGAAGGGAGGGGATGTACATTGAGGGAAGGTTGAATATGATGCCAACGGATATCACGGAATAAGGACCGAAGAGGAAGGGAGTGCATGACGTCGTGAAGGGCGAAGGCGAGGATACACAACATGTTCCTCCTCTACTTCCGCTCAGTAGTCTCTCATTAGTCGCCCTCTACTCCGCGCCCTCATCCCCATCCTCCTCCACCCCGCCGCTTAAACACTACACTCTTATTATTCCTCATCCTCAATGCCGTTGTCGTCCTCTTCCTCCTCCTCCTCCTTCTCCTCCTCCTTATGCTCATCTTTCTACCCTAACCCCTCCCGAAGCCGCGGCCCTCGCCGTCTTGCAGCCCTCCCGCTCCAAAGCGAATCATCATCCGTCTCATACTCCTCCTCCTCCCCCTTCTCCTCCCCCGCCTTATCCCTCTACCCCGCCCACGTCCCAACTTCGCCCCCTCCGCCACCTCAACGTCATCATCCTTACTCCGCCGCCCGCCCAATCTAGCAGGGCGCTGCCTCGACGAGCTCCTTGTAGTCATCAGAAATGAGCGCCCACTTCCACGAGGCGTCGACCTCGATGGCATCGAGACGCGGCCGCCACCGAGCTGCACATGAGGATGTTGTTCTTGGTGTTCTTCATATCCTCGGCTCCCTCCGTCTTCTGGGCCTTCCTCCGCTGGTCATCACCGCCGCCTCCGCCTGCCGCCGATGCCGCGGCTGCCCGTTTGCCTCGCCCCTGGCCTCTCGCTTGCGCGGGCGCTGCGGGCGCGGCTGCCGCCGCGCCAGCGGTTGTCGCCGCGCCCGTGGCCGCCGCCGCACCCGTGCCCCCGCGCGCGCGCTCAGGCTGCACAGGAGTCAAAGGCAACGTCACGGGCGTGGCTGGAGCCGCGAGCGTTGGAGCTGGGGTTGTCGGCGCCACAGTCGGTGCCGAACCCGCCGCCCGCGGAGCCCCCTCGTGCGGCAGCGTGTCCAGCTCCGCCGCGCATGTCACGGGCGTCGCCGCCACCTGCGCCCCTGTCACGGGCGTCGCTGCCACCTGCGCCCCTGTCACGGGCGTCGCCGCCACCTGCGCCCTTGTCACGGGCCCCGTCGCCGCTGACCCCGCGATCGACACCTCCTTGCCGTGCCAGGTCTCGTGGGAGCTCCAGGCCTCCTCGAACTCCTCCTCGATGGACTCCTCGCCGTACAGGCAACGGATCGTCTCCGTCATCGGGTGGTACTTCACCCACGGGTAGCCCATGCGAATGCACTTGGTGAAGTAGCACGTCGCGGCGGCCCACCCCGATTCGCCGCCGCCCTCCTTCCACGCCACTCGGGCGACGGAAAGGTACTTCGCCTTCTTCAGGCTGCGCTTCTTGAGCGTCGTAGTGTGAGTCTTCGCGTGGCTGCGCCGCTCCCGCTCGCCCTTCGCCCAGTTGCCCCTGAACGTCTTCTTCTCGTCGGGCGACTCGCACTTGTCGTGGTCAATATTGAGCTGCACTGGGCCCCCCTTCTTGTCGACCGCGTTCACCGCCCTGTGCCGGCGGCCGCCCGCAGGATTCCCTTTCGAGGCCGACGTCGCCACCTTGAATCCTGTCGCCTTGACTTTGTCCCAGAACTCTTTCTCATCGAGTTCGTGCTGGCTGAACTCAGACGCCGCCTCCCCGTGCTGCGCCTCGTCTGCCTGCTTCTCGCCATTGTCGATGTTCTTGAGCTCGATCTGGGGCGCCTGCGCGTGCAAGCTCTGCATGACAGAGTCGTCGGCGAACTTTTTCAGCGTGGCTTCCACCGCCAGCTCCTGCGGACTGCCGCCCATGTCCCGCGCAGCCTTCTGGATCAGCTTGGCAGCGCGGGGGATCTGCGACGTGTGCCTCGGCGGGGGCGTTTGTTCTACTCATCCATGCGCATCCTCAGATAGTGATCCCTCATCCTCCTCCGCCTCCTCTTCCTCGTCCCCACCCTCGCCCTCCGCCTCTTCCTCGTCCTCCTCCTCCACCCTCTCCTACTCATGGCCGCCTTCCTCGGCATATCTCGACCCCTTCTCGCCTGGCCATCACCTTCTCCCGCACCACCCTCCTCCTCCTCCTCCTCCTCCTCCTCCCCCCCCCCCTCCTCCTCCTCCTCCTCCTCCTCCTCCCGTCGGAAATCAAGCTCCTCATTATCCTTCTTCCACCATGCCTTCCTCATTCCCCCCGCCGCGCCTCATCTTCTTCTCGGGGGCGTCCAGAGAGTCCGACTAGCCGCTGGCAGGCGCCGTGGCCGACTGCGAGAAGGCCGCCGCGGCCTGCTCCGCGGCCACGCCCTGCGCCCGCGCGGCGAACTTCACCCTCGAAGGCCTGGCCCCGACCCGACGTGCCCGGC
Organism: Prorocentrum cordatum; assembly: GCA_963575745.1. Taxonomy (NCBI): domain Eukaryota; class Dinophyceae; order Prorocentrales; family Prorocentraceae; genus Prorocentrum; species Prorocentrum cordatum. Next base: position 364,155 of record CAUYUJ010016593.1, read on the forward strand.
GGGGCCGATTGGGATGCGAGCGAGGAAATGCGGGATGAGAAGGAGGGGGAGGAGGAGGAGGAGGAGGAGGAGGAGGAGGAGGAGGGGGAGGAGGAGGAGGAGGAGTTCGAGGAGTAGACGCGAAGCGAGAGAGAAAGGGAGAGAAGAGGGGGGAGAAGGGAGAGAAAGGGCGGATGAGGAGGAAGAGGAAGGGGGAGGGAGAGTGACGAGAAGGATATAAACGAGTTGCCTCCGTCTCGAGCTCGTGGGACGCCATGCTGCGGCGGATGGCCTCCGCGAGCGGGGCGTCGTCGCTGCTCTCGCCGCCCTGGGAATGCGGAATGTTCATTGGAGGATATTGGAAGACCGCCGCCTCCTCCTCCTCCTCCTCCCCCCCCCTCCTCCTCCTCCTCCTCCTCCTCCTCCTCCTCCTCCTCCCCCGTAGGCCCAGATGTTCTCAGAGCCCTCCTCCTCCTCCCCCGTGGGCCCAGATGATCTCAGAACCCTCGATCCCCGTGTGATTTCATTTCGCCCCCACCTGGCCCGGCTCATTCCTGGCGGCGCTGATCTCGGGCAACGTCTCGACTGGGCGGTGCGCTGGGGGCGGCGTCCACGGCCCATCGGGCTGGCGGTCTGGCAGCGGTGATGACGGCTCCTCGACCCCCTCGACCTCCTCCTCCTGCTGGGCTGGCCCCTCGCTTGCTGCCGCTACACCAGGGCCTGGTTGCTCAGCCACATCGGAGTCGCCACTGTCGCTCAGCAAGTCTATCGATGCGGGGGCACCTCGATTGACCTCGTCTGCGTTGAACTGGACGGGCGGCTGCGAAGCGGGCGTCTGCACCTGCAGCTCCGCTGCTCGGCGCTCCTCCTCATCGCCAGCTGCCCGATCGGCCGCGTGATCGCCAGGGCGAGTCGACTCGCCATCGGAGGTCACCATCATCTCCTCGCCCTCGTCGGCCATCGCCACGTCCTCATCGAAAGCCGCCTCGGATTGCGTCTCGCCCGCCTCGGGCGCCGTCTCGGGCTGCGTCTGGCTCGCCGACTGCAGGGTGGACCTCGGCCTGGCCATCCCGCGGATGAAGCTGCAGCCGAGTGGTGTAAACCAAGGGTCTACAGGGGGAAACGAAAACTCGAGAGGCTCGCAGCTCGACATCTAGGCGGCGGCGGAATTGCAACGGTTGCAGTGGCGACGACGTCGGGCCTCGCCACGCCCCCCCCCCCCCCCGTCTCCAAGGCTGACCCGAGCTGGCCGACGACCCAGCGTGCCAGCGGCTGCCCCTCTGCCGCGCACCCCGTTACAGGAGGGGAACGGGAGTGACTCTGTTTCGCCGCCTCCTCCTCCTCCTCCTCCTCGTCCTCGTCCTCGTCCTCCTCGTCTATATCCTCATCCTCGCCATCGTCCTCAACACTCCCCTCATCTCCATCCTCATCCTCGTCCTCGTCATCCTACTCCTCCGCCTCATCACCCTCGTCGTCGTCACCCTCCCCGTTATCATTATCATCATCATCGTCAGCATCAGCATCATCATCATCAGCATCATCATCATCATCAGCATCAGCATCATCAGCATCATCATCATCATCAACATCATCATCATCATCATCCTGGCATCCCCAAGGGGCCAGCGTCGAGCCACCTCTCCAAGATTCCCGTGGCTGAGGTCAACCCCTACCATTGTCCGAGATGCGCCGAGTTACCCCGCCCTGGCGGACCTGTTGCACACCGTGAGCGGGCTCGTCCCAGGAAAAGTGCCCCTGCCCAAATCAGTGCTTAGTTGTTGTTAGCTGGACCCGCGGGCACGGTGGGGGGGCGCGTCGATTTTTTTCTTTCTGGGTCCCGAGCCTGAGTGGACTGGATTACGGCGTTGCGCGTCGCCCCCCTCTGAAAAAGAAAAAAAAGTGCTTAGTGCCCTCAACGGTAAGTGAACGATATATTCACACGTCGGTGCAGATTCGAAATGCGAACGCATCGCCGATGCGTCGTTGCGCCTATACGCCGATGCATCGATGATGCATCACCACTTCGATGAGCGCTTAGACGCGTCATCGACGCGTCGATGCATTGCCGATGTGTCTTGATCCGCCATCGTCGATGCATCGCTGGCAAGCCGACTTACGGAACCATATGGTTGTGTTTTTGCTGTCTCCATCTGCTGCACGCGCCGCCCCGTCGGCGAGTCAGCGTGTCCTCGGCGGCCGCTGTGGCCACCGCGACCTGGGCGCAAAATGCGGCCGTGGTCGCCTGTCTCCTCCGCGCACATCAGTCGAATATCGCGTCGAGGACCGACTCGGACACCTCGCTGACGCTCGGGGCCTGGCCCGCGCCCTCCACGTTGCCCGCGACGAGCCCCTGCAGCACCGTGTCCGCGAACAGCCCCTCTGGTGCGCACAGCGGGATGCCAGGGAGGCCCGATGGCGCCGCGGGCGCGGCAGGCGCGGGCGCGGGCCCCCCCGTGGCCGAGGGCGCGGCCGCTGGCTGCTTCTGGACCTGGGGTGTCGGAGCGGCTGCCTCCTCCGCTGGGGCCTGCTTGCTGGGGCTCGTCTTCGCCTTGATGCGCTTGCGAGGCGGCCCGCTCTCATGATCATCATCGTCATCATCGTCGGCGGCGGGCTGCTCGGAGGCGTCGTCAACGGGCTTCTCCTCGCATTCCTCCTCTGCGTCCTCACCTGCAGGAATGAGCGCATCGCGGCCCTCCTCTGCATCCGCCTCCTCATCTGCTTCGCCTGCATCTGCCTCGCAACCCCTCGAGTCGCTGCTGTCGACATGTTCGCCCCTGGCCGCAGCGGGGCGCCTCGCCGCTGCGGCAGGGCGCTTCATATTCCCAGTGCCCGGGCCCGCCCCTGACGCCTCAGCTTTTGCTTTCCTCTGATCGTCCAGGAACTGCTTCTTTTTCGCCTCCATCTGCATCTTGTCCATCAACCCCTTGGCGAATTTAGAGCACAAGCCTTTCATCGAGACCGCCCCAGCGTCGAGGTTGTCGGTCTTCAGCTGGATGATCTGCTTCTGCGCGCCGTCCACCTTCGCGAAGTGGGCCAGCCACTTCTCGCCCTTCTTCGAGACCAGGAGGAACTTGCCCTCGACCTTGTCCGTCTTGTCCGAGCGCATCAGGATGCTGCCGCCCTTGTCGTCCGCGCCCGCAGCAGCACCGACCACGTGCGACGGCGCCGTCCACTCGATGCCGTCGCTCCACGTTGCAGTCATCTGGCCCGCGTCGCTGTCCTTCATGACAGGGACGATGGCGAGCTTGCCGATCTTCGGCGGTCCGTCCGCAAGCTTGCGCCGCCACGCCGACTGGGGGGATGCGCAACACAAAGAATCCACTTCTACCCTCCCTCCATGCCCAGACTCCGAAAAACATTTTCAAGTATTCTCATCCTCTCCTGATCCTCCTCGTCGTTGTAATCTCGACCGCCATCCGCCATCTGCCCCCCCCCCCCCCCCTCTCCTCCTCATCTACTCTACTGCCTCCACCTCCTCCCCCTCACCATCTCTGCTCTCCTGCCTCCCCTATCCTCCTCCTCCTGCACCTGTGACCCCCTGCCCTTCCCCCCCACCTCTGTCCCCGCGCCCTCCATCTTCCTCCTGGCCCATCCCCACTTTCTCCATCCATCCCCCCGCACCTCGGGCACGGGAGGGCGCCCGCGGAGAGGGGGGGGCGCGGCCGCCAGCGGCCGCTGAGCTGAGCCCCCTGCGCCGCGCTGCGACCCCGCGGAAGAGGGGGCGCGCGCCCACTGTCACCCCACCGAGGGTGGCCCCCCAGTTACCCCCAGCGCAGGAGAGAGGTCTCGGGGTGGAGATGGGCCAGCGATGAACGGACATGAGTATGGAGAGGGGAGTTGCTGGGGAGGTGCATGTCCCAAAACCGCCCGCGTCTCGCCGCTGAAACCGAATCCGCACTCGCCCCGCTGCTCCACCACCTCGACGTCGCCGATGTCGTCCTGGGTCCGGCGCGCGTCGCGTCACGTTCGACGCGAACTTCGATGCGCCATCGACGCGTCGATGGCGCATCGAAGCTCGCGTCGAGACGACGACGGCAACGACGACGACGACGACGACGACTACGACGACGGCGACGACGACGACGGCGACCGACGACAACGACGACGCCGACGGCGGCGGCGGCGGCGGCGGCGGCGGTGGCGACTACGACGGCGACGACGTCGCCCACGTCGACGACGACGACGACGACGACGAATTCCTCTTCGTCGTTCCTCCCCCCCTCACTCCTCCCCAGTCCTCCTCCTTGCCCATCCATCCTCACTCTCCGCCTCCGCCCCCTCTTCAACCTCCTCCTCCTCCTCCTCCTGCTCCTCATCCTAGGCTGGTCCTCATTCTCGTTATCCTCCTCATCTTCATCGTCCTCATTTCAAATTCTGCCCGATTGTCACGGATGAACTTGCCGCGCTTGGCGGCGGTGATGGGCGAGCCGCTCGCGTTTGCTGCGCGCGGCGGCGTCTGCGGCGGCTCGCCCTGCAGCGCGAACGGGAGCACCCACTTCGGCTTCTGGCTCCTCGCGGGCGTCGCGCCCCCCCTCGCCCTCCTCCCTATCCTCCTCGCCTTCCTCGTTATCGTTCTCCTTATCCTCGCCCTTCTCGCCCTCCTCCTCCTCCTCCTCTTCGCCCTCCTCGTCTATAGTCCTCGTCGTCTGCGTCGTCGTGGCCGCCGCCGTCGCCGTCGCCGTCGCCGTCGCCGTCGCCGTCGCCGTCGCCGTCGCGTCGTCGTCGTTGTCGTCGTCGTCGTCGTCGTCGTTGTCGCGGCCGTCGTCGCCGTAGCCGCCGTCGCCGCCGTCGCCGTTGCCCTGTTTGCAATCGCCCGTCCTCGTCGCTGCGTTGCCGATGTGCCTCAGCATGGCCCTCAGCATCGTCTGGTTGTCGTCGGCCCAGGCGTCCAACTCCTTGGACAAATGCCACGATGACTCGTGGCTGGCGGCCAGCTCCTCGAAGGCCGTCTGCGCGACCTTCGGAGTGAAGCCCGTGGTCGAGATCTTGCGGACTGCCAGCAGCATGTCCATCTTGTCGGTGATCTGCCTGGGGCCCACCGCGCCCTTGGAGACGTCGGTGGTGTAGTCCACATACTCCGGCCCTGTGTAGAACTCCGTCAGCACAGTCAACAGGGCTTTGCCGTCCTTGCTGCCAGCCTTGCGACCTGACGAGGCCATGCAGCCGGGCTTCGCCCGCCTTCGCGGGCAAGCTCCGCGCCCCGCCTGCGCGTTGCAGGCTTGCTGCAGGCCAAAGCGGCTGCGGGCGCGCCCGCGACCCTGTCTTATTCCTCCTCCTCCTCCTCCTCCTCCTCCTCCTCCTCCTCGTCATCATCCTCACCGCCATCGCCACCATCATCATCATCATCAGCATCATCATCATCATCATCACCATCACCATCACCATGACCATCACCATCACCACCATCATCATCATCACCAGCAGCAGCATCATCATCATTATCATCCTCCTCCTCCTCCTCCTCATATTCCTCTTCATCCCCCCTTTTCTTCCTCCTCCTCCTCTTCCTCCTCCTCCCTCGCCCCCCTCCTCCTCCTCCTCCGCCTCATCCTCCTTTCCCTCCTCCTCCTCCTCCTCCTCCTCCTCCTCCTCCTCTTCCTTCCCCCTCTCCTCCTCTACTGTCTCCACCTCCTCCCCCTCATCATCACTGCTCTCCTGCCTCCCCTACCCTCCTCCTCCTGCACCTGTCCACCCCCTGCCCTGCCCTCCATTCCCGCCCACTGTGTTTTGCCCTCGTCCCCCGTTGCGGAGATCTGAATTATTTGTGTCATTGGTATGTTTATCCGTATTGCTATTATTATCATTATTAGTATTATCATTATTATGATTATTATTATGATTATGCTTATCATCATTATTATTATTATCATTATTATTAATATTACTCATAATACCAGTACTATTATTATCAGTATTATTAGTATTCGTATTATTATTTTTCTTATCATTATCGCTATTATTATTTCTATTATTGTTATTTCCATTATAATTGTCTAATCATTGTTATTATCACTGTGCGAATGAGCTCCTACCTGTCACGCGGGCGCGCCTTAAGGACGCCGCGGCGCGCGGTTTGGACGGCCGTCGCTGCCCCCGCGACACGCGGCTGCAACCAGCGAGCTGGAAATGGCTCTCATCCGTTCATATTGCGTCCGCTCGCATCGCATCTGCCATCCTGCCCCGTGCGCGATGATGTATGTGAGCGAGATGTGTACCTTGTTAAAAATACAAGCTTGTGTATGCATTTTAACGTATTTATACTGTCATGAACGGTTGTCTCCAAACGTTTGGAAGTGTCTCCAAACGTTTGGAGATGATCTCGCGTCTCCATACTTTGGAGACGCATCACCTCGGGGGAGGGGGGCAAAGCGCAGGGCGTTTTATTCCAGTTGGGCCGCGATAAGCTCCGCCTCGGCTGGGTCACCGCAATCCAGACTCTCCGCCTCGATGGCTGGGTCCTGTGCCGGGCTTGAGTGCCGGAAAGCCAGCACCTGTACTGGGTCTGGACCCACCCCTCCCAGTCTCCCCTCGTGGTCGGAGCCTGCGATGGACCGTGCAAGCCAGGACAGGTCGAGCCGGGCGAGGGCCGGGACGCTGGCGCAGCGCTGTTGGGGGGGTTCTTGTTCCAGCTGGGCCATCCGATTGGGCGCTGCCCTGAGAGGGTTCGGGGCGCCCCCAACCAAGCGAGGCTCCGCGCGGATTCCAGCGTGCCAGGGGGGGTGGCGGAGCCAGCAGAAGCTTGCCAGCAGAAGCTTGCGCGCCGTTCGCCTGGGGAGCGCTCTCCCCGGCCCCCCCAGCGGTTCGTGGTGCGCCACGAGCGCTGCAAGGGCGCCCCCTCTCCTGGCGCCCCTTGGGTCGGCGACCCTTGGGGCCAGGAAGGGCCCGTCGGCGTCGCGACCGCCGCATCGTCGGGGGTGGTAGTAGGGCCTACGGAGACCTAGGCCTAGGCCGTAGCTGGGAGGTCTGCTTTCGGGGTCGCCAGACCGTTCCTCCCAGCCGCGCTGACTTGAGCCCGGCGGCGGTGGCGAGGGGGGGCCCGGAGGGAGAGCGATCGGGCGTCCAAGAGCGACGGGGGCAGATCTGTCCTCGATCGCGTCGGGCCCCCCCAATCGCAGTGCACGTCGCTATCGGGGGTGCTTCCGCTGGGCTCGCGAGCCTCAAGGATCCACCCCCAATCAACCTCGTCCTGGGGCTGCCGTCCGCCTTCCGCCCCGATCCCGATCGGGTGGAGGGGGGGCGCGGGGGAGATCTCATGGTCTTCGCCAGGAGCGCCCGCCTCGCCGGCACCTGCCCGGGGGGGGTCAGGAGGGAGGCAGGAGTGGAGTGGGGCGGGGGGAGGGAAAGGGCGGGCGACGATTCCCCCATGCTGGTGCTACTCTGATCCAGCACGCCCCTGGGGTGGGCGCTCTCGCAGGCCCCGGGGACTCTTTGAGCGCCCACCCTGGGTGTTGGCGTGAACTGATCTTGGGCTGCGCCGCCCGGTGGGTTGCGGCCAACAGCCGCGGCAGTCTGCGTCTCGTGGTGATGGGGGGTGCAGCCAACAACCGCAGCGTTCGCATTTCCGCAAAGATTGGGGGCGCAGCCAACAGCCGAATGTTCACGCGGGAGGTGGGGGGTGCAGCCAACGGCCGCAATGTCACATGTGTAAGGTCGCCTCTTCCCTCGTCATCTGGCGTCCCACTGTGTGGGGCGGTCCAGGCGCCTGTCCCCGTGGTGGGTGGACAGCGCTATCCGCGTCTGTGGGCTGATTAGCTTCCTCATGGCCCTCTCTAAGGCCCCCATCCACTACCGCCTTTCGATTCCCCCCTGGGACGCCATCATCAGCCTCCGGGAGTTGGACGGCACCTGCTACTGGTGGCACGGACTCCCGCGCGACCCCAAGGCGGGTGGGGGGGAGAGGCGTGGGCGGGGCGGGGATCGAGATGGGGTCCAGGGTGGGTCTGGGGGAGGTCTGGACAGGGCCCTCTCGCCCCTGAGCGCCCGTCTTCGTGCCCCTTTCGTTCACGCCTGGCCCGCCAGTCTCTCCTGCCTCAGCCGGCCTCTGCAGGGGCAGGTCGTGGGCATATCTGGGGGGCTGCTGTCTCGCCCCATCTCCCTCCGCGCTGCCGCCGCCCTCCGCTGGGCAGCGAGCCATGGTGGGCGCCGCTGGTGCCAGCCCCTGATCTGCCCCGACTGCGGGAGGGGCCTGCTGCCTGCGGGGGGCCTGCGCCAGATTTAGATATGGGGGGGGGTCGATCGAGACCAGTGACTGGGCCCCCACGCCATGCACTGAAAGATCCTCGCCCCCCTCGACGCCATCCGACAAATCCTCCACGGGATTGCGGCCCCGACCCTATCTGAACCGAGGGCAGGAACTGCGCCGCGAGCGGAGCTGCTGCAGATATGGCGGGCGCGCGCAGGGGGCCCGAGGGAGCCCGGGGCCGCGGGCCCGCAGCGCAGCGCACGGGCGCCCCCTTGAGCACAGGAGGCTGGCCCGAGGGAGCCAGGCCCGTGAGATGGCTTGAGCCAAAAGGCTACGGTCAACTGGTGGGGATATTCTTTTGGTCGGCGGCTCCGAGGCGGCGGACAGGGAGCGGAAGGCGTCGTCTGGGCCAGCAGGAGAAGCTAATTAGCTACAACAGGCAAAGCACCTGCAGTACAAACTCGCAAAGAAAGCGAGGTGTGCACATGCATTAAGCAAAATGCTCCACCTTAAGGCGAAACTGGTGGGGATGCGCGAAGCGTCAACAATTTGAGCAGCTCCCCAGGAAAAGGACATTCTGCTTCGATAAGCCCTGCCTGGGGGAGAAAACAAGACGAAGCCACAAACACCCCTAACAGCCCCAAAAGAACCGAACAGCCCCGAAAACGACCAAGGCATCTAAACCAGCCAACAACCGCAGCAAGGCGACCCAAAAGGCTTCCGAGGCGTTCCGAAGACTGCCCAAGAATGCCTCCAGACGCTCCAAGAGGGCCCCAAGATGGTCCATGACTCATCCACCCCGGATTGCTGCTGTACTTTGCGAATGTAAGTGGGGATCTTATCATGCTCGCATGTTCAGATTTCCGGAATTCCAAGACGGCCAGAAAAGGTTCCCAATAGGACTCCAACGCGGCGTAAGTACCCCAAGAGGGCTCAACGACGGCCGAGGAGGAGCCCAAGACAGCCCGAGAGGGCCTCAACACAGCTCAACAGGCCCCAAAAATTTTACCTCCCAGAAAGTCACAATAGGGGTCCAAGATGGGGAAACTCAAATTGGCCTTCGGAGCCTGTCCTTCCACTACGACTGCCTCCAAGACCCCGGGCTTGCCTTCAAAAGACCAGAGGCCCGCAAGAGACGCCTCCAAGATGCCAAAAGACCACTAAGAGGCACCCCGAGCGACCTTCAAGAGCCTCCAGAAGCCCCTGGCAGACCTCCCAAAGCTCCAATACGGGCCTCGGAGGCTCCCAAGAGACTCAAAAGGCTCTCAAGCAGGCCCCAAGAAGACCCCACGACAGCCCAAACGACCTCTCTGATGGCCGAAAGCGTCCCACGAGGACCCCAAAACGGCCTCCGAAAGTATCAATCGGGCCACGAGAGCCCTAAAGCAACCCAAGAGGCATCCGATACAGAAGGCCTCCAAGAGGCGCTCTGGGAGGCCAAGTGAAGACAAAATCACTGGCTTACCATAATCCGAAAGCCCTTATAACGGCGACGAGGCGACGATCGAAAGCAGTGCCCCGGCACTGCTTTGAACGCGTTCAAAGCAGTGCCCCGGCACTGCTTTGAACGTATGATATGATGATATGATGATGATTATGATTGATGATGATGATGATTTTTCCAGCGTACACTGTCCGCAACTGCGGCAATCAACATCATGCTCCACTTGCCCGCAACTGCGGCCATCACCAACGCTGCGCCTCGAAGCTCCACGGAGGGCGCTCGGCAGGTCGCCCGCTCGAGCCCCACTCGACTTCACGCTGAGGAGGCGAGCCCTCAGGGGCATTGTCCGCAACTGCGGCATGATCAGAGGGCCACCACTGCGCGCCATCAGCGCCCCATTCGCTCGAGCTCCAGTCCCACCAGGACCAGCCCTGCCATCTCGTGGCGGGACTGCGCGCCTCCCATGCGCCGCTGCCGCTGGCGTCCCAGGACCCAGCCGCCACTGCGGCACAAGAAGGGGTCGCATCGTCGCCGTTGGCAGCTTGCGGCGGTGGCGTGTTCCCAGCTCGCTCAGCCCCAGCGTCTCTCCCCGCAACTGCGGTTCCCATCTGGGGTCGGACGCCCTTCCCCGCAACTGCGGTGTCCGCGTAGCTGCCCTTCTTGCCGCCCTTCTTGCCGCCCTTCCTGCCGCCCTTCCTGCGTTCCAACCTCGCGGCGAGTCTTTCAGGTGACCTGCGGCACGTATTGTGCGTGAAAGCCACCAGAGGGAAGTGCGCTCCGTGCCTCGCCCTGCCGAAGGCGCCATGCCATATCTTGTCGTCGAGGTTGCCCTGCTTCACTCTGAAGGGATAGCGCACCCAATCGTCGCGTTCCCTGCGCGCCATCCTTTGCTCGAACTCCGCATCTGCGGTCAAGGATTCGCCAGATGGCGTCAGGAAGGCGCGCATCTTGTTTTCAACGGGCTCAGCCTTGGGCACGTAAGTCTGAAGCATCTTCCCAGGGCCATTCGTGTAGTCGAAGACAGGGAAAGACGGATCATGCTGGGTCGTCAAGAATCCGCCCTCACGGTCGTGCAGAACACTCAGGCCATGGTGAAGCTTGTACTGCCCAGGACAGTTTATGAACAAAATCGCCATGCTGTCTGCCCTGGGCTGGCCGCCTGCTGTCTTCCAGGGGGTCCACGCGGCGACGTCCACAGTCAGGCCGCAATTGCGGCACCAGGACACAAGCTGGAACATGCACATGTTGAAGTCCCCCATGCAGACCTTCACGTCCCATTCCCTGACGTAGGCGACGAACCAGTTGTAGAACTCATGGAGCTTCGTGACGCCCCAGTCTTGGTTGGCCAAGCTGTGGTGGACGTGCACCGCCATGACGTTGAAGGAGCCCCCCAAATGGGGCACGGCCTGGTCCAGGTGGACGCGCACCACCATCGCCCTGGAGTACTTGTTGTGCAGCTTTGGCGCAGGAGCCTCCGCAACTGCGGACTGTTTCTTCTTCTTCTTCGTTTTGGACTTCTCCTGCTTGTGGAAGAGTCTCGCAAAGTCTACGTGTTCAATGTGGCCGCCACTGCGGTCCCTCATGCCAACAAGGAGGGTCCCTGATGGCTCGCCGCCCTTAACGCACAGGTAGTTGTATTGAGTCCGACTCCGAAACCTATCGTCCGCAACTGCGGCTGCACTGTCCCTCGCGTCGTGCTCCCCACTGAGTACCGCGCAGGTCTCGTCGTCGCACTCGCAGAGGGCGATGATCTGGGCAGGGTTCGCGCGGAGCTGCGCCCACTCGTCCGCGCGTTGCGTGGGTCTAGCTGCAGTCCCTCCGAAGTTGGCCACGTAGAAGCCGACCCGTCCCGCTTCGAACTCCGTTTTCTCCTCCCATGCGTCGACAAGAGCTCTTTGTTTTTCCGACAGATTGCTTGTCTCGATGATGGGCACCCGTTTCCAGGTTCTCCGCGACGACAACACTCTCGGCATGTAGGAGTCATGTGCTGCCGCAACTGCGGCTCCCGCACCTCCCCGGGACTCAGCCTCGTCAGCGGAGGCAGCCGAGGACGCGACGGTGCTGTCGCCATCTTGCGTCCGCTGGTCGTCGTCATCATCCGCAACTGCGGCTTCCTCGTCTTTGCCTCCCTCCTCCTCCTCAGCGTTGTGGATGAACACCGTTCTGGCGAATCGAAGTCCACGGTCCATACTCCCTGAGGATGCGCTCGGGCGCGCGGGCGGCCACATGCTTGCGTCTTCGCGTGCGCCACCTCGAGCCACGGTGGCTACGGAAATGGATCGTGAATGGGCATGGGGTCGGATGGAGGGAGGAGACAAAGAGGATTCGAGGAGTGGCAGAAGGAGGGCGAGGACTCAAAGGAACCGAAAGAACAACAAATGGACTGGCGGAGAAGCAGAAGGAGGGCGACGATTGCAAGGGACTGTGAAAGGATTATTTTCACAGCAGCAGGAAGACCGCAACTGCGGTTTTGCCTCATCTCCTGCCCGCGCGGGAGCCGCTTGGAAAAACAACTTCCCTCTGGACTTCCTGTGGGTCCGCAACTGCGGCCTGCATCACGCTAGGGCTGGGATTACCAGCGCCATTTGCCCTCCCAGGGTTCTCACTGTTTCCGAATGCACGAACTGCGACAGCGCCGAACGGTTCCCAGACGCCGCGTCGTTCGCGACTTTTTGCAGCCACCCAGCAAACGTGAGCGGCCATTGCTCCTTGTGCTGCTTGCACATCTCCTCGTCCCAATGCGTCTTGAACCATGCCCACTCCCCCCTCTGCTCGTCTGAGAGGACGCCTTTTCCGCGAGCCAGGCGATCCAGAGCTGCCATCCTGTTTTTCTTGATCTTGAACTCCTCGGGATTCCACTGCGCTAGGGCGTGTTTGTTAGCCAAAGCCGTTTCCACCGCAACTGCGGCCTCCTTCTTTGCCCTCAAGGCGGCCTCGGCCTCTCGAATCTGCTTCTTGAGATCGTGCAACGCCTTCGTCCTGTCGTTCGCTTCCAGAGCCAGGCGCCGCTTTTTCGCCACCACTGCGGCTTCGTGGTCTCGCTGGGCAGTCAACGCTCGTAGGACCTCGTTGTCCTCCCGCGCCAGCTCTCTCAACCGCTTCTTTTGTTTGTGTCGTTGCTGTCGGCAATCCTGCGCTAGTTTCTCCATGCCCACTTGGCGCAGCATATCTTCCGCCTCGCGGAGCGTTTCTGCCAAGGACGTCGCCACTGCCACCTGCTCGGCCGCCTCTGCGTCGACCACGCAGTCCATGGATACCGAGGATCCTTGAGGCCCAGGTGCCGCAACTGCGGCATCGCACTGTTCCGCAAGAGCCTCGGCCCACGAGGCCTCCTCTTGCTCTTCGTCCTCCTCGTGCTCCTCGTGCACCTCCTCCTCCTCCTCCTCCCCGCCCTCCTCATCGCCCTCCTCGTGGCCTGGCTCCTGGCCTAGCGCTTCGTCGCCGAGCTTCTCCAACGCGGAATCTGTGGCGTCGTGTTTCTCGTATTCGTGTATGAGACGCAGCACGTCATTGTAGGACCATTTCAAACGTTTCTGCTCGCATTCTTCCCTCACCTCCGCGACTGCGGTGTCCACTTTTGCTCGCAGCCCCCCTGCTTCCCAGAGTTCCGCCGCCTCTCGGCAAATCTCGAGATCTCCTGACTTGTCGAAGGGCGCTCGAATTCCCACTTTCAGGAAACCTTTCGCGGCGTCCAAGTGCAACTGCACATTCTCCAACACTGACAGCATCAAGTCGGCGCAATCGGAACGCCGCAACTGCGGCACGTGCTTCCCCAACGCCATTTGCTGCACCAGCGCTTTGGTCTCGAGGGCAATGTACCGGCGCTTCACGTGCTGGTTCAAGTCCGTGTCCACGGGCTGCGCAACTGCGGTCGTCCCCCCGCCGTGAATGATCAGCACGTAGCCGCGCTGCCAGGCGAGTCTCCGCACAGCGTCTGCTTTGTGCGGGGAATGGTCGTCGGCCATGAGGATGCGCCACTTTCCCCGCAACTGCGGGTCGTCGGGCCAGGCCCGCAAGTGCCGCTGCAAGAATGATACAACGTCGTCTGCGCGGTAGGACCCCTTCTCGGACGTCGCCGTGCTCACCCAAGACGGATAGCCGCGACTGCGGGCATGTGCGGCCAAGCCCTCAGCGATGACAGATCCCCCCTTGAACATTAGCTCCGCCGGCGGTGGTCCGCAACTGCGGATGTCCTCCGCGTCGCTCGACACCGTCAGGTTCGCTGTCCACCGAGCCCTGCTGTCGTCATGCGCCTCGACAAGCGGGACAATGCCACCCTTCACAGCCAAGGTCGGCTTCGAGGCCGACGACGACTCGTTGTGGTGAAAGGGCGACTGGTCCCAGTTCAGGATGTGCGGGTCGTACCCCAGAAGCTCCTCTGCAGCTGCGCGGACCCTGGCCACGTTCAAGATCATAGTCTCAAAACGAGATTGGAGCAACCATTTTGGCACCTTGTACTTGCGGTTCGGCTTCTTCATGCTCAGGCCGTAGGAGCGCCGCCACTTCACCCACCACCGAGGCCGCAACTGCGGCACCATCGGTTTGCCTCCCCGCTTCATTGTCTCCACGCAGTAGTCCGCGACGAGTTGCTTCGCCTTCGTAACCAGCAGGGATTGGGAGAACCTGGCCAACATCTTGGGCCTCTCCTCCGCAACTGCGGTTCGCTTGGCCACCGCCTTCCAGTCCACGGAGTACCTCATGTGGGACCACCACTCGTACAGAGCGGCTTCCAGCCATGGAGCCTTGTTCGGGCGCCCTTGGTTGCCCCGCGCGCGGCGTCGGCCATGCACGCCCGCCGTGCCATGTCCACCTTGTGTGCGCCAGTTTTGAAACCACTTGGAGACGGCCTGGCGCTGCTGGACGACCCCCATGCCCTTCGGCCACGTGAACCGCTCGCAAAAAGACGCGATTGAATTCCGTGGCAGAACGCCCTCGCCCATCCAACCACAACTGCGTGCGTGCGCCTCCAGGTCTTTGCAAACCAGTTCGCGGTCTCTGAGCATGTGCGGGCACACGCGCCGCTTCTGTTCCGCAACTTCGGGTTTTGGGCGTGCGCTGGCCAGTGCGTGCGCCCTGATCTGCTCCTCCTGCAACGCCTCGGGCATAGCCTCAGCCATGGCAAGCAATATACCCATGTCCTGCACGCCCGTCTGCCACTCTAACGCCGCCATGAGAGCGGGGCGTGGCGCGCTCGCCTCTCTCGGCGCCTCTGCTGGTTCGCCCTCGCCCTCGGAGTCGTGCAGGACCATGGGTCCAGCAGGGCCGCTGGCCCCGCAACTGCGGTACGCCCGCACCTCCTCCAAGGTTAGTTCCTGCGTGACAACGAGCATGTCGTGCAACCACGGTTCGTCCCAGCGGCGCACCCCGAAATCGTACAGTTCCTCCCGAAGCCATTTGCGCGTCTCGGCATTTTGCGGTTTCTGCAACATCATCGCCATAAGGTCAATGCCGCAGTTTCCATCGCAAACAGTCCCTAGGACCCATTGTCCCAGAGGACCGTAGAACCTGTTCAACGCGTCCGCCCCCTCAGAGCACACGCCACCCACCGCAACTGCGGCCACCCAGTGGCGCACCTCATGGAGAGGGTTCTCGGGAGTCACGGGCCTGAGTTCCACCGTTGTCCATTCCCCGAACAGATCCTCAGCAGCGGCGAGTACGCACGCCACGCCGTCGACGGCGCATGGCTCAGTGCACTTCTCCTTTGCCCAAGGCATGTAGAAGTCAAGGAGGTCCTTGCGGTTCTCGCCTTCCCACACGTAAGGTTGACGCCCGAACCGCAAGGCAAACAGCATGAAAGCTGAATACCCTATGTAGGAATTCTCGGACAGAATCTGCCTCAGGAGAGCCATCACGCGGTCAGGCACCGTCGCCGCCACTGCGGCCTGGATCTTTGGCGCGTCTTCCACAGGTACACCTTTCTCTGGCGCCAGGGGTGGCGCCGCGACTCGTGGCCGCAAGGCGTCGCCAACAGGCGCCGCAACTCGTGCTGCAGCCTTTGGGTCTGGGCACGGGAAGAATGCGACCTGCGTCTTCGACCAGTTCTCTGGCAGCGGCCGCGCTGGTGGCAAGCGTGCTGGAAGTGGTGTGTCTTTGTCCGCTTCCACTCCCTCAGGAGCTTCAACCGCAATTGCGGTCTCCTGCGCAGCAGGCGGGTCTGGTGTTGCGTGCACTTGAGCTGGAGGAGCTGGAGGGACTGCTGCTGCGGGTGCTTCGGGCACAGGGGCTGCTGGAGGTTTGGGTTCTGCGGGTGCTTCTGGTGCTGGAGCTGCGTGTCCTTCTTGCGCAGGAGCTGCGAGTTCTGCTGGTGTTGCTGGTGCTATGTGTGCAGGGGCCGAGGGAGCCGCAACTGCGGTGCCGCCTGGAGCCGCAACTGCGGGTGGTGGCGTCGCGCCCGGTCGCCAAGCAGACGGCCGCAAATGAAAGCGAGGCGGCTCAGCAAGGCCGTACTGCGACGCGGGCCACTTCGCTAGGCACGGAAAATCCGCACATGCGTGCACCTTCATCTTCTTGGGGCACGGAACGCCGCTACTGCGGCTCAAGATGTTGGCGAGCCCAGTGGTGCCATACTTCGTTTTCCTCGGTGCGCAGCCGCTGTCGTAATGGAGCCACTCCACCTCGAAATGCGTTCCGTCCTCCTCGCCATACCATGTCCGCCCCACGGGAACATCCATGAGCGGTCGCGTGGCGAACGACTCGGGCCGGGCACTCGGCTGCGGGCTACAGAACTAGGAAGAGGGAGGGGAGGAGGGAGGAGCAACTGAAGACGATGCGGAGGGGCGAAGAAGGAGGTACATTTCAACAACGCCCGCGCGGAAGCCCCAATCATCGCGCGCACAGGGTTTCGATGCTTCACTCCATGCTTCTCTAAGAAAAACGCTCGCCCACACAAGTTGGCGCACTAAGGCGTGCACCCGTGGAACACCCTAAACCTTCCGCCTGCCTCCTCACACCGCCTCGCCCTCCGCGTGTTCACGCGCACCCAGCCACCCCGCAACTGCGGGCACTCAGTAGCCCCACCGCAACTGCGGCCCATACGGCTTCGGGCCTCAGTCGAACAGACTGGGGATTTGGAGCTCGAGGTAATCCAGAGCCGCTTGCTTGCGCTGGTGCTGCGTCATGCCCTCCCACTCGTAGTCGTAGCCCTTCACCGACTGCGCCGACTGCCACTTCTTCTTTGTAAGTTTCTTCACATCCATCTCGATCCTTTTGCCCTTGTTGGCACACTCTCGCGTGATGGTCGCGACCCAAGCGCCCTTGAAGTCCCAAACGACGGTGAAGCCAGAGCCGCTCCCCTGCGCCACGGGGGAGTCGACCTCCTTTTGCTTCGCCAGCGGGGTGGCAGGGTCAACCGCCGTTGCCCAGTCCCTGTCCGCCACTGCGGCCTCGTCCTTGTCGCCGTCGTCGATGTCGGGGACACCGCCGAGGCTCACGTCGTCCACGATCATGTCGATCAGCCACCCAAGGTCTGCAGCGTCCAGCCACAACGTCCTCCGCTTGAAGCTGGCCACCCGCACGTTTCGAACGGCCGTGTCGTGCGGAAACTTCATGGGGCTCTTTGCGGGCATCTGTACGGAGTGCACAGTGGCTATGGCCGACTCCACGGCCTCGCCCCTGGGCAGGCCAGTAGTCGCCGCACGCGTTCCAGTCTTCTGCTTCTTGGCGCTGGTCGGGGTCGCTGCCTGCTTCTTCGTGGCGTCCGTGGAGCTGACCAGGGCCGACATGGGGTCATCTGCTTCGTCCCCCGCGTCGCCGTCGCTCTCCTCGTCCGCAACTGCGGCGCCGCCCTGCTTCGCGAGTTCTTTCTTCAGCGCGTCCCAGGCCTTGGAGGCCTTCAAGGCCCCTGCGGTCGGTTTACCTTTGGCGCACACCTTGAGCAGCCAAGCCTTTTGCATGTTCACGTGCACGAAGCTTATCTCTCCGAGGGGCCCTGCGTGGAGCACCTTGACATCCTTTTCGGGGATGGGGGTGGTCTGCGCAAGCCAACCTCCACGGATGCACAAGACCTTCTCAACGCACACAGGGCTCCATTCGCTCGAAGTCGGCATGTGTGCTACTGCGCTGGACACAGCCGCAACTGCGGGCAAGGCGGAGGTGCGGGCAGTGGGGCCGCGCGCGGTTGAGCCAGATGGCGAGACGAACGCCTCCCTGGAGGGCCTCCCTCGGTCCCTGCGATCCTCGCGCCTCCCTGGAGGGCCTCCGCCCTCAGCCCAGGGCCCTCCAGGCCCTCCAGGGCCTCCAGGGAGGCCCTCCAGGGCCTCCAGGGCCTCCAGGGAGGCCCTCCAGGGCCTCCAGGGCCCTCCAGGCCCTCCAGGGCGGAGGCCCTCCAGGGCCTCCAGGGAGGGAGGGAGGGAGTGAGGAAATGAGTAGTTTCGGCTTCCAACTTGGGAGGAAGGGGAGAAAGGAGGAGGAGAGAGGGAGGAAGTGGAGGAAGGGCGAGGGAGGAGAGGGAGAAGGGAGGGAGGAGGTCCGTTTCGAACCTCCGTGCTCGATCGTCAGCGGTCCGCTACTGCGGCATCAGCTAACAGAAGCAGTGACACTGCAAACTACACGAGCGCTCCGCAACAGCGGTCACGCGTGCGCCCCCCCCTTCGGCCTGTTGCCCGCAACTGCGGTCACGCGAGCAAGCCGCCCTGACTGCCGCCACTGCGGCTTCTTAATTAGAGCGACATCTTCCCGCTTTCGTCGAACCCTTTCTTCGATTTCTTCGGCGCGGGCTGGCCCGAAGGCTTCCCTTTGGCCCTCTTGGCCGCGTCCGTCTTCCACGTCTCCTCGGCCGCCTTCTTCTTCGGTGCGGTTTTGGGTCTCGCCTCCCACAGGAGCTCTTCTCCTTTCTTCACGGCCGTGGTATTCACCAGCACAGGGACATTCACGGCGAGCACGACCCCGCCTGTCCCAGGCACGCACACCGCCAATTCTTTCGTCTCCAGCTCCATGTTGATGCGCGCAACTGCGCTTTCATTACGGCTGTTTCTCTGCTGGATCTCCTGTTCCGTGACTCTGTTGACTGCCCAGAAGACGTGCATTGTCTCTTGCGCATCCCACTTCCATGCTCTCAACCGCACATCGTGGTCAGCCACGTCGGCGGGCGTCTTGTCCGCAGGCGGCTTGAACTCGGGGTGCAAGTAGAAGGTCGTGGGCGTGGCCCCATTTGGATCTCCTTTCACCCAGACTTGCACGGCCACCCTCTCGGGGTGCGTGCTTGCGGCGTGCACCTTGGATGCCTTTGGGACGCACGGCCACAACTCGATGCATTTTTCGTCGTTTGCAGCGGTTGCCTTGACGGTGCGTTTCTCTGTGTCAGCGTCTTGCAACACCTCTACTTGCGCTTCCGCAACTGCGGACATGTGGCGCGCCCAAAGGCACAGCAACACTGCGCTGACCAAAGCAGGCTCCCGCCCCAGCTCCTTCGCTGCCGCTGAACGCCTCCATTCGGCGATTGGCAAAGGGAAGGATCCGCGTGGAATGGCCGTCGTGTCCCTGCTGCGCTGGTGGTTCGTTGGTAATTGCGTCGTGGGGTCAAAGGAAATGACCGTCGGCATCAACTCGTGCCCCTCTGCGGAAGCCTTTGTCTTCCCCGCCACTGCGGGCTCATTCGGTTCTGGGCGCGGCAACGCGTTGAAATCGAACCAATCGGGCTTCCCGCCTCCGACTCCCACTTCGCCGAGGGCCTTCTCAAGGGCGTCCCGATTGGACTTCGGCTCCACCTTCCCCGTGGCCTCCGCGCAAGCGCGGAGGAGCGCCTGACGATGTCCTGGGATACTTCGTTCCTTGACGTGGGTGTCCTTCAGGTACTGCATGAAGCCGTCTGCGGTCAGTATGCACAGGTTCGCCTTGAACTCGATCGCCTTCTCAGGGCCCATGCCGTCGATGGCCTTGCTCAGCGTGAACAAGTACAAACGGAGAGCCGAGTTCATGTCGATGAGGAAGTCTCGGAACTCCTTCTTCTTCCACGATTGTTCTGGGTCAGGGCACCACACAGGAGTGTCAACGCCCCTCTTCCTCGCAGGCGCGTTCCTGTAGCATCGCATCACCACGGCAACCTTGACCCACGGCACTTCGTCGGGAAGCTCGCTGGCTGCCCCGAAGGCACCGAGCCGAAGGGCCCTTCTCCTGGAGTTCACGTAGACCTCGCAGAACTGGAGCAGCAAGGGGATGAACTGCGCTTTCGTGCTCCCGAGCCCAACAACGAACGAGAACAGCTCAATGAAGTCTGGGTCCTGAACGACTCGATCGAGTTCGTGCATGACGGAGAGCTTGACCTTGTCAAAGGCAACCTGATCCGCAACTGCGGCGTGCAGCTCCGCGTCAACAGCCTTGCACAGAACACGGAGCGCGGTGAGTTCAGTCGTTCGCAACGCAAAATCGGCTCCTTTATTGAGGGACTGGCTGATGAGCGAAGCACCAGTGGGTTCCTCGTCCATGATTTTCCAGCTAAGCACTTCCATGAGCATACCCCCCTGCACGAGTTTCTTAGCGACAGGGTCATGTTCCGCCACTGCGGCCATGTCGAGATTGCCGTCCTTATCGAGCACGCGCTTCAGCCTCGCGCTCTCGTCCTCCGTGAACTCCATGCCTTGGGGGATGGGCCACTTGGCTCCCAGGGCGCACGCCCGCAACACGAGGCACAAGTGGGAGTGCGAACACGTCCCATACGCAACGTCTGTTCCGCAACTGCGGTCGAAGCACGCAGCGAGGTGGCCGGTCGCTTTTTCCAGATTGTACTCTGTGTACGTCTGGAACTTCGGGTCCTCCTTTTTTCTCAGCACCAGCTCTTGTGCTGGGTACATCTGAACGCAGACACCTTCGTGGTCAGCTTCGGCTTGCGTGAATCCAGCCAGGAAGATTTTCACAGCGAGTTCCCGAACCCTTTCCTGCTGAGGGTAGTGCCCGCCTCGGTTGCCCGTGTGCGGGGCGAGCATGAGCACAGGGAGGCGCACCTTGTCCCCTGTCCTGAATCTAGACCTCAAGGCGTTGGCCCTCTGAAAGATCCCTTGCGTTCCGCCTGGAACTGCGGCTGTCTCGTCCGCCACTGCGGCTTTCTTGTCCGCCACTGCGGCATTATCTGTGCCGACGCTGTCGTTCATATCTGTGCCGACGCTGTCCGCCACTGCGGCCCAAAGCTCCGATATGGCGGACTATGGCACGACGTCCGTCGCTCAGGGTGGAGGCGTGTGTGCCAGGAGCCCAACGACCTGCTGAGCCGAATGCCTGCGGACGACTGAAGGCTCAGTTTTAATCCAAAATATCGGGCGAGAGCTTGGGGGGGGCGCAGGCTGGAGGAGGGAGGGGGGTGCAAGCTGGAGGAGGACGAGGAGGGGAAGGGGAAGGAGAGCTAGGACGGAGGTGGCGGGGGGATGCGGCCTGGAGGAGGACGAGGAGGGAGGAGGGAGGAGGGAGGAGGGAGGAGGGAGGAGGGAGGAGGGACGACGACGACGACGACTGCTGACGACAGACGACAGACTTGACGACGACGACGACCGACGACGACTGCTGACGACAGACGACAGACGCGACGACGACGACGGCAGCGACGACGACGAGGACGGACGACGACGATGATGATGACCCAGCGCGCGCACACTTATTGCAAACTGCGGCTTCGCAACCGCGTGCTCTCCTATTATACGCAACCGCAACTGCGGCTTCGCAACCGCAACCCCGCAACTGCGGGCTATCCTACACCGCAACATGCACTCCATCGCTAATGGGATGCACTACGCAGGCAGCAGGCGCCCAGTAGTACCGAGCTCTGTTCCGCAACTGCGGCTCCTCGGTCTTGCCGCACTCACCGCTCGTCCGCAACTGCGGCAGATCGCGCCTCTTCGTGCTTCCGCTTGCTCGCCCGACTCTGGCGTCCGTGGCCGACGAAGACGACGTTTTGGTGGATGCCCTCGCACCAGTGCGTGCTGAAGGTCTTCTCGTTGAGCTCCTTCTGAATGACCTTGCCGATTGGGGGCAGCGCTGCCAAGCCGAGCTTTCTTCTGACTCCGCTACTGCGGTCAGGGTCATCCTCCCACTTGGGCATGTACTTCGCTGGGACCCAGCGCCGAGAGATGATGGAGTCGCTTGTTCGATGCATCCAATCAGGGAGCCACTGGGGATCGTTCTTCGACGGCCTCCCTGCAGAATCCGCGTTGTAGTCCGCAATGCGCACGTCGCACGGGCCAATGGGGAGGACGTAATTCGGATGCATGACGCGTGTGCCCTCCACAAGGCCTCCGAACAGGGCGGGTCCAGCCCTGAGCACCACCCCCATCGGGCAGGTGTAGCTGGCTCCGCAACTGCGGCCAAATGCTTGGAGCTGCTCAGGCGGGATGTCAAACAGGCCGCACAAGAACCGCACATCATTTTTATGGATGGAAGCAACCGCGTCCTTGAAGAAACTTGGATGCCACGCTGTTTGTTCTGATTGCGTGATCTTCTGTTGGAGACGTTCGGTGACTGCGTGTCTGGACACGACGGCAAAACGGATCACCGCGGCAGGATTCATGTCGGAGCCCTTCAGGCGAAAGCGCAGGATCGTGACGGCGTGGGTGGCCCCAACAACATGACCCGCAACTGCGGTCTCTGCGATGATGCGCGGGCGCACGAGCACCACGCCCGTGTCTCTGAACAGGCCAACCGTCGTCCAGTAAGGCTCCGCGGTGTTGTTTTTCAAAGTGACAGCGTCTTCGACGGCAGTCCTGAGTCCAACGGGAACGTCGTAGCTGCAAGCGCCTTCGACGTTCCCCGTGCGGAACAGCTCGGGGTCCCATGCGACGAAGACGACCGCCGCAGTTTGGTGCAAGATGCACCTGGAGACATCTTCCTTTGTTGCCACCTTCGTGATGACCACCACGTTGAACACCAAAGCGACGGTGGACGGAACCCGATTGCCGTCTGCTGTACGAAAAAATCCTTCGTTCCACTTGGGGCGTTCCCCAACGTAGTTTATCCCTGGAGGGGACCTGGTCCGCTGCTTCTTCCGCGGTGCTCCCGCATCTTCCCGCAACTGCGGTTCCGACGGAGGCCCCGCGCGACCCCGCGACTGCGGTTCTGACAGCGGCGAGCCTTCCGTGGGAGGCGGCCTTTTCCTCGGCCGCGAATCGGCCGAGGCGATTGTCTCGGCGGCTTTCTCCTGGGAGGCGGCCTCGTCTTCGGGTTGGGCGCCTCGTTTGGACTCGGCTGCGAGCAGCACGGCCGAGGGCGCGCTGCTCCCAGATGAGCCGCGCGCGGCACCTGGCTCGCCGGCCACCCCCGCAACTGCGGTCTCGGTGGCGGCTCCCGTCACTGCTGGTTGGTCCTGCTGCTTCGTCGGCGTCTGCGCCCGAGGCCCCCATTTTGCCTTGGGGGTCAAGTGCGCCCTGCGCAACTGCGCCTCTTCGCGCCTCCCACCAGCAGAGCTCCCACTCGCAGCGCTTATCGGCGGCGGCGGCCGATATTCCCGCGAGGAGCTAGACGACTGCGGGGAGGCCTCGCGCGGCGGTCGCTCGGGGCTTCCGCAACTGCGGTCCTCCGTCGGCTCCGCGACTGCGGCATCCGCGGCAGCCCCTTGCAGGCCGAACCTTTCCCGCAGTTGCTGCTTCAGCTCGGCGAACCGCTTGTCGACCTCGGCTTTGCGACCTGGGTCCATGGCGTGGCCGCGCGCGGCCCCCGTCCGACGGGGGAACTGCGGCCGGCTTGGGAGAGGAAGGACAACGAGGGAGACGGCGGGGATGAGGACGAGGAAGGCGAAGAGGAGGATGGAGAGGACGCGACGGAAGAGGATGGCGCGAAGAGCTCAGACGAGGGTGAAAGGAGCAAGGGGACTGCGACGAGGATGACGGGGCAGAAACGGAGGAGGAGGAATCAACAAAGTCCGCAACTGCGGCCCTCGGGGGGGACTGCGACGAGGACGACGGGAAATGACTCGGCCAACGGAGGCGGGCTACGGCCAACGGAAGGAACTGCGACGAGGAGGAAAGGCGGAGGGAGGAGACTGCGACGAGGACGACGGGGAAGGGGCGACGAGGACGACGAACAACTGCGGATCCATCTGTTTAAGTACCTGTCTCCGCAACTGCGGCCGCGCTAATTAACGTCACGAGTGCGTCAACGGAGGTGACGCGCGCCCGAAGCACCTAATTACAGCGGTCAGTCGTGGGAGCGCCGCAACTGCGGCCAAGCTGTGTGAAGTCGCTAGAAGGCAGCGCCGCAACTGCGGCCGAAAGCGCGCATAGTGAGTCAAACGAGCGCGGCGTCACGCGATCGGTCCCCGCAACTGCGGTTCCATGGCTGCGCAATCCCGCAACTGCGGTGTCAAGGCTGCGCGGACCACCGCGGTTGCAGCTGCGCCCCCTTGCTCGCGTCGAACCGCCCAGGATTCGGATGGGCGTGCAGCATCTTCCAGAACGTGAACGTTCCGTGGCCATCGCTCTTGCCGAGACCTGCCCTCGGGCCCCGCACGGGATGCGAGTGCGGCTCCACCTCATACGTGTTGAACTTCGGGCTAGACCAGGATGGGTGGACGCGAATGCCCGAGCCGTCGTCGCGGATGAGGACGAAATCCCACTGGGGCAGAGGGATTCTTTGCGCCTGTCCTCTGTCCACCCCTTTCGTGTGCCTCATGTTGTCGAGACTGCTAGGGCACGGGCGGCACTCGCAGCGGACCAACCCGCGACTGCGGTCATTGTCAGGGCCGCACACGACGCGCAGCATTGTAGGTCCATCCATCTGCGCGACCATCTCCAGCCAAGACCACGGCACTTTGACAGTGTGGTCCCAGTCCCAATCCCTGTTGTCCTGCGCCTTCCCCTTTGCGCGGTACTTAAGGATCTTCGAAATTTCCTCCGCAACTGCGGTACCTCCGAAGACGGGCGTGCGGCTGCCGAAAGGGTTTTCTCGGTCTTCGTACTCGTCTCGGAACCACTTCAAGGCCGCGTTGTGCTGCTTATAATTGCCGTTCCAGTTCGCCCTGAAGTTCTCGAAGAATTCCAACTTGAAAATTGGCAGCGGCTCATTGCGCACAATTTGAAACAGCGCAACTGCGCCTTGTTCTTCGCGCCCTGGGGGAAGCAGGGGACCGCCTCCTTTGCCCGCCGCTGTTGCGGCCGCGGGCTCCGCGGCAGGAGAACCTGCCGAGGCACTCGAGCGGCCACCTTCCCATGCATTCCACCAGCCACCCTCGTCGTCCCACCAGCGGGCGCCCTCCATTCCCCAACCCTCGCATCCGTTGCCGCCCCATCCGCCGCCCTCCCATCCGCGACTGCGGTCACTTCCGTCGCCGCCATCCTGCGCTTTTCCTCTCCATCCGCCAAGAGAATCTCCGCCGCCCCAGCCGCCACTGCGGTCACCTCCGCCGCCGTATCCGCCACTGCGGCCGCCCCAACCCCCACTTGTTCCCCAACCGCCGCCGCTGCTCTTTGAAGAATCCGCAACTGCGGCCCGTGTTTCCTCTTCCGCTTTGTCATCCCACCCTGCACGCATCTCTGCCCCGACTGCAGGCCGCGGAGGCGGGCGCGAGCCCGCCCAACCGCCGTGAAACCTACCGTCGGCGCGGGCTTGAGCCGAACGTGCATGGAGGAGGAGGATGAGGAGGAGGAGGGTGAATGTGAGGAGGATGATGCGTTCCTGGGAGGTGTGCCTTCGCGTGCAACACAAGAGCCCTGAGAATTCCTGAGGCCCCTCCAACAGCCAAGGACGCGGATGACAAGAAAGTCGAGAAGATTGGGAACCGATTGAGGATTAAGAGGCGTGCGACGAAAGGGATGATGATGACGAAGAGGAAGATCAGTGAAGGGGAGGAGCGGACAGGAATTATGGAGGAGTGATAGCAGAGGAGGAAGAGGGGGAAGGGGGAGGAGGAGGAGGAGGAGGAGGAGGGAGAGGAAAAGGGGGAGGAGGAGGAGGAGGAAGAAGGTGAGGAGGAGGAGGAGGAGGAGGAGGAAGAGGAGGAGGAGGAGGAGGAGGAGGAGGAGAGGAGGAGGACGACGACGACGAGGAGGAGGAGGAGGAGGAGAGGGAGAAGGAGAACGGGGACAGGAGGACAAGGACGGAGAAATATAACAAATGAGGGGGAGGAGGCGGAGGAGGAGGAGGACGAGGAGGAGAAGCAGGAAGAGGAGGAGGAGAGGGGGGAGGAAGAGTGCGCGTGAGACTGGGAGAACGAGGTAATTAATTAGAGAGGGAACGGGGGAGGAGGGAGGACAAGGAAGAGCATACAGCGACGAGAAGAGGAGAAGGAACAGACGAAGGCTCCTGCTGATCGCATTTCCGCATCGTTCAAAGCAGTGCCGGGGCACTGCTTTGAACGACTGGTGATGTTCAAAGCAGTTCCCCGGCACTGTGTTCCATCGTCGCCGTTATAAGGGCTATCGGATTAAGATGTTCAATGATTTCAATGTTTCCTCCTGTTTGGGCTTCCGGCAGCGAAAAACTGCGCCAGAAGCCTCCAAGGCTGCCGAAGAGGCCCTGAAGACAGGCCCAAGAGGCTTCCGAGACGCCATTAAGCAGGGGGGCACCACCACGGCCCAGGAGACTTACCATGACGGCCCGAAAACGCCGCAAGGGGACCCAAGACGGCCCAGAAAGGCTCCGACGACAACCTCCGAATGCGTCAGACCCGTCAAGAGAGCCGTAAGACCGTAAGACGACACAAGAGGACCCAATGGGGCCCCAAGAGGCACCAAAGAGGCCCCTGAGAGGGCCCTCGCAGGCCCACTCGAGGTTAGACCGCGCCCTGAGCAGCAATGGACCTTAAACTCAACCTCCTTCGCACTGCGCTGCTGCGCTGGCACGGTGCCGAAGTTTGCTGCAACCAACAGGGTGTATTTCTGATGGCCCTGGGGCCAGAAATTGACCTGCAGGGGCCAACGATTTGATTAATCCGCGCCGTCGTCCTTCACCTCATCATGATCCTCCTCTTTTCCGAAAGAGCCAAGCTTCGGCGCCGAGGGTGTGAACAGCATACCTCCCGCACCCCGTCGCGATCCTCCTGGAGCTTCCCCGCCGTCTCCTCGCGGTCGGCCGGGAAGGGAGGAGCTGGGAGGACGAAGACCGGGGAAGCAGATCGGGGACCGAAAGTATCGTGGCTGCCACAATCTGCACTCGAAGAGCGGCCGGAGGCGCCAACCGACGGCCTCGCCGACCCTGGCCAGGCCAGTCCTGGTCCCTGGATCGGTGTGTGCGCGCTCTTTTTTTTTATGTTGGTGCTGTTGTCGGTTATCTGTTATTACTGCTTAGGGTGTTCATTATATTCATGTATATATACACGTGTATGTATATATGTCGGCGGTGCGCCGTGGCACGACCCCCCCCCCCCCAGCACTACCGGGGGGGTTCGTGCACTACCGGGGGGGTTCGTGCAGCCCGCACCGGGTGCCGCCAGCGGCTTAGAACACCCCCCCCTTGCCGCTTTACCGGGGGGGTTCGTGCAGGCCGCACTGCGTCTACCTGGGCTCCCCCCCCCCTGTGGGAGTGGGGGGGTGGGAGTGGGGGGTAGGTTGGGGGGGGGGCAGGGGGGCGGTTGGGAATAGGGTGGGTCCCTGTCGAAGTGTGGCTTGTGCTCGCCTTGTGTTCTCTATTCGCGTCTGCTCGCCTTTGTTCCGCCGCAGCCTCTCGTATTGTGGCTCGTGGCCACAATACGAGAGGCTGCGGCGCAACTCCCGAGAGCCGCTGTGGGGAGTCGACGGCACGGCCGCGTAGAGAAGAACAGTGCCGCCATGTTCCGGCACGGCCCTGGGATGCAATGCCGCCGCCGTGTTCCGGCCCGTCCTGGTAAGATTCGCGCGTCGGGGCTGGGTTTCGCGCGTGCTGGGAGCGCGCCGCTTACGGAGGGGTTGCGTCCTTACCGGGGGGTTTCGTGCAGCCTACCAGAGGAGGTCGTGTTTACCGGGGGGGTTCGTGCAGGCTCGCACCGGGAATGGCGCCAGCTCGAAACCCCCCAGGAGAGATTACCGGAGGGGGGGTGGGTCGCTCCGCACTGGGCACCGCCGACATATGTATATGTATATATATATATATGGACAATGCTTGATTGCAGTGTGTGCGCCCTCCTGGCTGGGCCCCTATGTGCACGCCGATCCCGGCCCCCAGGACGGGCCTGGCCACGAGCGAGCGGTGCGCCGGCGCGCCCCGACGCGGAGGCACAGCGCCGACGGCAGCGGGTGGCACCAGCGGCGAACGACACGCGGGTGACCCCACGGGCGAGGGGGCACCCTGCCGGGCCACTGCGGCCAGAACGCCCCCTGACCATACTGAAGGGGAACTGGGACAAACAAATAAATAGACACAGATAACCAGATCCCCCATAGTTTCTCATATTTTCTGGATTTTTGCCCCCCCCACTTCCCATATGTTCCTATATTTTCTGGGGAATCGACGATTCATTGTGTCTGTGTGTTTCTTTCCCTCCTGACATATGGGCGGCGCAGACGGCATCTGGGAGGAGGCGCAGGGGGATGACGAGAGGAGCCCCGAGGAAAAAGGGTGAAGAAACGAGGGGGAGGCAGAGGAGAGCATGAGCGAGGAGGGAGGCTGAAAGAGATGGGGTGCAGCGGGGGGAGGAGTCGAGCCATCTTAAGACGAAGCCAAGACGAAGATAACATCGGGTGAGGCTAAACCGACAATCTCTGAGGTCCGGTGGCTGTGGAGGATGTCTCGGGCGCCGCGGCCTTCTCAGAGCGTTCGGGACGCTTTTGAAGCGTTCTGGAACGCTCTGGAACGGATTGATCCTCGTGGTAGCCTCGTCCGACATCCTCTCCTCCTCGCCGCTCCGCCTCCAACTTCACCGACCGCTCCACCTCCTCAACCAGAGAGTGGCCAGCACCGCTGTGGGCTGGAAGCTCGGCCCCACCATCCCACGGTGCAGGAGGCCCCCGAGCCTCTCTTCTCACCGAGCCGGGAGCTGCCCCTGGAACTGGGGGCCGCCAAGCCACGGCATATTCGCGTCCTGACAGCGCGGGCATCGTGCAACCTTGAGAACGATCGGCCGTTTCCGACACCTCCGATCGTTCCATATCAACCGATTCTGGGTCGCCCGCGGCGGTCAACGTCGAACGCAGGCGATGGGGGTCGCCGCCGGCCCACACGGCGCGAATCTGCAGTACGTTCGGGAACTGTTGCTTCGCGTGCTGCGGCGGGGCCCTGGCGACACGCTGCCCCCCGCGAGCCCACGGCGTGTCGCTCCGCTCCGCGGGGCGGGAGGCTCGGCAGAGGCTCGGGGCGTGGACGCTCGGGGTCTGGGACGTGGGCAGCGTGCCGCGCCGGAGCGCGTTGGGCCAGGACCGGCGGCGCGACACTGCATGAGCAGAAATTCACGACCGTAGGCGTAGGTCGGGCAGGTCCCCCTACAGGGGGGGGTTTTGGACGAACAATAGACCATACCAGAATCAATATTCCAAAATTGAAACATACACGAGAAATCGTCCCCAGACTATTGGTTGACTATTTTTGAATATTCCTCCTGTAGAAGGACGTGCCCGACTTAACCGTAGGCTTGCTGATCCCGCCGGCCCATTTGCGAGGGGCGCTCGAGTCTCATTCTCTCTCTCTCTCTCTCTCTCTCTCCCGAGGCGGTCGCCAGAACGTTTGTGAAGGGGGCCCTGGGACACACAAATAAATACACACAAATAGCAGGATTCCCCATATGTTCCCATATTTTCTAAGTTTTTATCTGCCCCCCACTTCCCATATTTTCTCACATTTTCCTGGCAGTCGACGATTAATCGTGTCTGTGTGTTTTGTTCCCTCCTGAGTTTTGTCCTCGGCCGCGAGTGCAGGTTCCCAGCCTCGCCGGCGTCAGCGGACGATCCTCGGCCCTCCCCTGCGGGGGATCCGCGGTCAGGCCCCGCATCGGTTTCGGGCTAGCCGGCCGCGTCAGAGTGCGTGTCAGCCTCACGCCGCGACTTATGTTGCCCCCATCTTGCTTAAAGACCACATCCCATAAATAATCCCGAGCACCCGGAAAAGTGTCGAAAGAGTGTCGAAAGAGTGTCGACACAGTGTCGGGCGAGTGTCTCCCAAGGCCCGACGCGTGGAAACCCTAGAGTTTTGGGGCACTTCTCTGGTGCTCGAAATTCTCCCTGGTGATCCAGGCTAAAACAGGTTGGAACATCATAAGCCGTGACCTGTGCAGGTGGACGGCTCCCCAGATCTGCAAGGCCTCCCAAGTGAGCAACGATCAGAGACGGGTCTTGCGCGAGATGACAAAGCGACCTTACGCGGTGGCTTCCGCGGGCTGCCCGCGCGGCACGCCACAAGACTAGCACGCTGACGCGCGACCTTACGCGGGCAGCCTACGCACCATTGTCGGCCCAGACGACCCTGTCACTTTGCGTCGCCCAAGTGGCGTCGGGCAGACGGGGTCGGAGGATCGCGCCGCATCGCCGATGCATCGGAGATGCATCCGCGACGTCGGCGATGTATCAGCGCCACGTGCGTGGAGAAACTCGGGCTCCACATCGAGCCGCATCGCCGATGCATCGGCAAAGAGGCGTGATCCTCCGACCCCATCCGCTCCGATTCCATCTGGTAGGCCTGGGGGAATCAGTTTCACCAAAGGGTTCTCGCGAAGGCTGGTGTGACTTGGTGGAGATGCGGAGCCTACTTCAGCAGGCGGCCGGTGTCCAGGGCAGAAGCAGCAGCATCGACTCGGGAACTCTGATCGAATCGGAGTGTGCGTGTGGTCGGGTTGCATCGCCACGGCATCGCCATCGAACTAGGATCGGATCAGCTGCGCCAGGATGCGCGACAACGCCTTGTGATCATCGGGCCGCATCGCATCGTCGGGACATCCCGGTCGCATAGGGCTGGCGTTCATGTCGAGTCGGATCGATCGGATCGAGGTGGCCGCTGCATGGGGGTGCCCTGGACTGCACTTGGCTCCCAGGTTCTCGCGAGGGCGCCGTCGATTCTGAAGGGGGGGAGGGACATCCATAGTGTCTCAGTGTTCTGCATCCAGCGGCCACTTTCGAACTCTAAGACCTTGCAGGGCGCGATCTGGGACTAACAATTCTTGTGCTTCGAACGATCCCAACCGAAACCTT